>JAYMTE010003012.1:0-10342 GCA_036897545.1 Pelargonium fulgidum
ATATCAACACCAAATGTAGATGATGGTTGCATACCATCTGGTTCAAGGCCTTTGCCAAAACCTGCTGAGTGAAAACTGTGCGTTGCTCAAAACATGCTGAACAGGCATCTGTTATCTGAAAAAATGGAATGAAAGAAAATGACACGTTAAATGGATGTGGATCCCAACAACCAACTATGAACAGCCATCCACACATGGCATGTCCCTGTGAAGCAATGTGCACCATGTGACTGATATAAAGTAGAGACCGTCAACCAGAACTAAGATGCTGGGGCAATTATGAGTTTATGACCCATATCCAGTTACCCCACAATCACACTCATCAGAGCAAGTATATTGGATGCAGGGGAAATTATGTTTCTAAGTAAGAAGATACACAAAAATATAAAACTTATCAAATGATATAGCACATGATAGGGTGGAGTGGAGAAGAACACAAGTGGAGGACAACAAAGAGTTTCGCTAAGGATTAATTAGCTAATTCCGACATAAAGTGGGAAAAGGCTTGGTTGTTGTAGATAACCCATCAGCACCCAATAGGTTAATACTAGTTCTAGTACTACCAAGCAAGCACTCTACAATGCTTGATCATTGTAAATCTTAATACAGTTCTAGTACCACTAAGCAAGCACTCTACAATGCTTGATCATTGTAAATCTCAATACTAGTTATTCCATGAAAAAAGGTATGGATTGCAGACATGCAGACAACCCATCAACCAAGAGGGTGAAATCCAACTGGAACTACATTAGTCAAAAAGCAGAAGGAGCTAGTCATGTAAGTGATGATAGGTTTCAGATTTGCTGTTACTTATATGCATTAAGTGCATGGACAGAAACATCTCAATAAGTGCTTATTTGGTAGCACTACTGCCCAACAGCTTGAAGGAGATCCACGATGGAAATGTGTTAACCAAAAAAAGAATATGTTCGGTGGTTTTGGTGACTTCTAGCAGCAAAGTCCTGCAGCTTGACTGTGTGAAATTTCAATAATGGGCTGCATACAATGGCTTGGACTTCCACTACTAAAAGGTCAATCTTGTTAGTAGGGTTTTGGCTTGCACCATTATATTTAGCCACTTTACTTTATATTTTTCTAATATGGGACAACTTTATCTCCCACTTCAAGAAACTGGAAGGAGCTAAATCCTGCAAAGGGTGAGGACCTCCTTCACTGAGGCTCTCCCAGAAGGATGAGAGAAAATCCCTTCCATTTTTGCCTCACCAACATTGAATACCATTACACTATTATTTCAACACCACCAACTAAAAATAATACGAATACATTCATCCGGACTTTCATTTTTTATACACTTTCTAGATTTTAAAGCACCAACATTGAAGCAAAGGGTGTGACAGTGTTAAATTGGGTTGTCCCCGAAATGGGTGCTGTGTTGTTCTGTTTTAAGCTCAGAAACTGTGCTAACCTCCTTTGTTTGTGCTCTCTCTTGTGAAGGTAAATTTTTACTTATCTTATGCAGTATGTTCTTGTATGTAAGTTAAGCATTTGAAGTGTTTATACGATGCTTTGATACTCATCCATGGCTGCAAAGTTGAGCATTCATATGTTTGGTCGACTTGTCCATACATACAGTTGACCCATTTTGTTTAAATATGACATTGAATTACAACTTATATTGTTAAGTTGTTCAAATAAACTACAACATAAATTACAATGGTCGACTTTCACTGCGTCAGCTTTTATGGTATTTTACATGTATAGATTTATTAGCTAAAATGTTCTCATAGTTTTAATTCAATCATATTATACAAACATCATTTGTGTTCCCCAATTGGCCCAATATTAAGTTTCAAGATTAATTATTTATTTAACCTTAGGTCCATTTCTGATCATTTCATAAATTTATACCCACCTTCCAGTATTTTTTAGCCAAACAAACTATTTCATCAAACTCCTTCCAGTTTTAGGTTTGCTGAAGAAGCCGCTTATTTTCTTACAGCTCTTTTTACCTCCTCCTAGTTTTCAAGTAGACTTGCCAAACAAGCAGTAGACATTGGTTTAATTTCTTTTTGAGGTTCATGTTTGAGGAGGAAAATAAAAAAACAAAAAATGTAACGAGTCTTTTTTCATAAAAACTTCATTATATTCAATGAAGCAGAGACCACGAGTGAAATAAGCTTTAGATATGCATATGTGTCACCATATTGCAAGGCCTACACAATCGTTGTACCTCTTAATGGAGGGAAAAGTCCCACAAGTCCCCCTAATAAACTACATAATCCAACATACAACTAAATCATACCCACAAACATATCAATTCGTAAACAAAACCAGCAAAGACTTGGTAATTCCCAACATTGTCAAACCCTCCCCTTTTTAGAAGCTCAGACCCCAAAACTTCTAATAAATATAAACTCTCTTTGTGCCTCCTATATAAGCTTCTCGTAAATTTTGATTGCTATAGTGTCAGATTCAAGATTTTGAGTAAACTATTTCTGTCTTCCATGGATGAAATACATTGTACATATTAAGCTTATCTCTAAGGGTCAAGGTTTTGATTGATCTAAGTGAGTTTCTACACCTACAGGCATGAATCTACTGGAATCCTCACAATGTTGTCTTAGGCTTTTTAAGTTACAGTTGCAAAAAGAAAAAAAAAAGTTAATGGAAGCCCAAGTGTTATCTAAAGAAAGCCTTTAGAGTCTTGTGCACGTTTTATCATTTGACTCATTTGGGTGATGTTTTTCAGAATGGTAATCTTTCAAATATGCCTACAACAGTTTTACTACCAACACATTTGTAAGCTTCAATTTCAAACAGCGCACACCATGTGCCACACTTTGCACCAGGGCCTCAAAAAAAGTTAGTGCCCTTAAAACACTGTTCATAGCCTATTCAATAATGCATCAGCTGAGTTGTCTTACAAGCCAAACATGCCATAAGTTTATGCAAGATTCTATTGTGTAACATGAATCACATCCTTTCTATAGGATAACAAAAAATTGAAAATATACCCATTTTAGAAACAAGGAACTCAAATTAGAAGCACATAGAGCACATGGAAGACAAACAATTCACTAATTGTCAATAACATCTACCAATGATTGCTTTATTACTAATTAAACCATTAATTAGAGAAGATTAGAAGACATGCCTTCTTCAATGGAAGGCCATCTTTCTCAGGACGAATATCATGGATGGCAACCAACACTTCAGCTGGGGTCAATGCGGGACCTGTATGGGCCGAACCCTGTCATGGACATCATCAGAACTCTTATAGACTATAGTACATGAAAATTTTGTACTTTGCTTTTGATCTTCTTTCCTACTTGGAAATTAGATGTGTGTGTGTCTGTATAGATTGCAGATGTATAGATTGCAGAGACAAAAAGTACATGTAAATATGCATACCTGTAGTATGTGAGCAAGTGCTGTCTGGAACTTATCTAATGGAAGGTTCACAAGCCGAGGGAAAATTGGTAAAACCTGATTCCATAGTATAGTAACCATAATAAAGTAAGTTCTATACCCACTAGTAGTATTCACATCAAATCAACAGCACAAAGAAAATAGCAGTAAATATATTAAATTATCAAATGCAGTAGGTGAACACAGCACAAGAGCTAACACTGAATTTGCCATTAAAAGAAAACATTCTCTTGGAGCTTGTTTCATTGTCCTTGATTTATTCAAACTAAGGTTGAATTAATAATATAAATATTCAATAGAGAACAAATTTCTTTCTTCTTGTCACAATTAAAGTTCATCCACAACTGGCATTCTCAGTTTCCATACATCTTGAAACCAAATAAAAACAATCATATAACAGACATGGAGCAAAAGTACAAAAAGCATTGTAACACAAACCTCATTTTTGGAAAGAGAAGACAGCATTGGAATAAGTATTGTGGCATCCTACGAGAAAACAGTACCAGAATGGCAAAGTTAATGACAAAAATCAAAGGTTTAGGTTTAGGTTTAGTTAGCAGACCAACCTTTAACTTAGTTTCATATAAATGTTTGACAGTTGCTATCAATTCAGGAGAAGGTGTTGCTTCTTGAGTCAGCACTTGTAGCACCTTGCCAGAAGCAAAATTTACAAATAAAAAATATAGAAAAAGGAAGAGGTGAAATAGAACACAAAATAATACAGCTATAAAGATCAACGATGATAATAAAAAGAGGGAACGCACTGCCATCAATAGATTTTCAGTTCCTTGAGGCGGGTCAGATACAATACGAAGCAGCTCAGAATGAGATGACCCTAGGGCTCTTATAAGAATGGGTATGTGGCGATGAACAGCCTGCGTCATTTTGAAAGTCAGCTAAGATATTAAACAAATAGACAAATAATCCAATAACCCATCAGTCAAGGAACCTTAAAAATTCACAACACATTTTCAAGAATATACATATATCAGTATTAGTGTATAAGATGCTTGCAGTTGCAGTTGTTCATTAGAAACAGTTCACTGCAAGATCCAGTTTGAACTTGACCAAGGTAGGATTGGCTGTCTAAAACCAACCACTAGCTCATAAGCAATCTTTTTGCATATAAGTCAATACAGAGGAAGAACTGTTGCTATACAAATGACACTCTTCCATGGACTGAATGGTCAGCCCCCTAAGTGGGAACAGAGCCTGATGTATTCATACACATAACTCAACCTAACCTGCTAATGATTATTAATATTATTTTACAAAATGAATAAAAACAAACCTGCTTAACAGTTTTTGGAGCACGCCCATAAATATCAAACACAAGTTGAAGAAGACTAGGTTTCTACAGGGAAAGATGACATGTCAGCACCAAGGAAACAAAAAAAGGAATACAGTCACAATTTTCTAGGTTATCAGTTATGGAGAAACTGTAGACAAACCTTGGTACACAAAGCAAAAAACAAAGATATGAGCCGTTGAGCTTCAGAAATTGACATAGAAGAAACATTCTGGTGAGTTGCTTGCACACCCCTGGAGTCATTTTCAGAAGCTCCAGGTTCTGAAACTTGAGATCCACTTACAGAAGTTTCCTGATTTCCAACATGCAAGAGAGTTTCACATGAAAATGAAAATGAGACATCCAGGCCCAAATAAGATTGGGAAGAGAGAATGCTCTTTACCTGCCCTTCTGCTCTTTGTTCAGTGGACTCAGATTGTGAAGGCTCTGCATCTGAAACAGACCTGTCAACAGCAGAGAGCAACATATTTGTTCCAAACAGCTCAATATTCTCTGATATGTAGCTCAGCTGATAGAGCTTGTTTGCTACCTGTAGAAAAAAGTTTCAAACATCAACACAGCATATAAGATTATTGTAGTGAAAAACCCAGCAAACATCTCAGAAAGACCCATTAGATAGACCCCCACAATATTAATTAGCAGACCGTACCAGCCGTATAGCTTTTGCTCGAATTTCATCTTGTGAATGGATCGCACACTGCAAACGTAAAATGAAATCATCAGTAACAAAACAGCTAAATGAATATGACTACCGTAGGTGGCCTATCAAGTGTGGTTTATGTAGGGAATGAATTGATTTCACCACACAAAGATGATGAAATAAAATGGGAATTAGGTATGTGCAAAGCACATAATGAGAGGGAGTGAATTTACCAATAAAAGGATTACAGAGAGAGAGAGACATGGGGTGTAAATGTTACGAAAATCAAAAAATGTAGTTATATGTTGAGTATATCGTAGCAGAGTAGTAATACGTAAATACCAATACTATCTAATTATCCATCATATAAATTTTTGTTGTCAATTATTGATGTTAGTAACTGGTGCAAACATACATTACTGCAAAAGATCGTCATTTTAAAAAGTAAATACGAACTCACTTTAAGCATCATTTTCTTTTCTATACATCATAGGAGTACCAAGAAGCTGCTAGCAGCAACATATCACATATGGTCTTGTTGGCTGTTGCATAGTGCTATGCAATATTGTAAATAGAAATTTATTCAAATCATTATTATTAGCCTAATTTGTTCACAATACAACACAGCAAAATGAATTTTGTTGATACTAGAAAATAAAACTGTGCAGGCCAATACACAGATAAATTTCATCTGGACAACTCACCCAATCAAAAACATCTTACTAACACAAGACTATTGTAAATAGAAATTTATTCAAATCGTTATTATTAACCTAATTTTTTCATAATACAACACAGCAAAATGAATTTTCCTGATACTTGACGATAAAACTATGCAGGCAAATACACAAAGATATATTTCATCTGGACATCTCACCCAATCGAAAATATCTTACTAACACAAGACTATTGAATTGAATTGAGTGTCCTGATTTATGTGCTTGACTTTGTATGCACATCAATACTTTCAGCAGACGACAATTTAACCTATGTAACTATATTGTTGAGTCGATGGAGCCAACTAGCAACTTGTTTCAAGTACAAGACAAGACCACAAACTGAAAATTATGGCCAGAAGCTAAATGAAAGAATATGTACGCACGAGAATTACGGAACCATAACGAAAATAACAAGAAGATGATTTTAAAATTGCTCAAAAGCTCTCCATCTCTTAAACACAACCTTGCTTTACCACAGATAAATAAAGTCTACAACAAATACTTCCTCCGTCTCAAAACGAGTGTATTGTTTGTCTTGCATTTTTGTCCCAAAGCAAGTGTCCTCTTTCCATTTTTAGAAAGTTAGTTGTGTATGAACTACCAATCGTATTAAGTTCGTTAGTATCATTTTAGTTTATTACAACACATGTTTATGGGGACACAAGAATAAACGTACATCACTAACTTTCCTTAAATTTTTCTCAAAAAAAAAAACAACCAAACACTCATTTTGGGACGGAGGAAGTAATAAGAATTACACCTTTCTACAAAATTCTGATGCTAGATTACCTTCAAGGCTATACTTAAGCAGGCTTGCCGGTTACATGGGCGTCCTAGTATCAAACTCCACACAGCGCCAAGGCCCTGAGTAACACGCTCAACATCACGAATAACTTTTCCATGCTTATCAGTAACATCAGCATAGCAGAGATCATCTAGAATTCTTAAAGCAGAGTCAGGTAAATGTGGAAGTTCACCAAGAAGCCTGCTAAAAGACCTGTCTGAGGCTGGAAAGTTGTCTAACAAAGATTTGGCCTACATTGAAATGTTATAAATATATTTATCCTCGTATAAATAGAAATAATACTAAAATAGCTACTAAGTGCATACCACTGTCAGGAGGAATTTTTCGTATGCAGCAGTAGCAAATGAAGAACTCTCAACTTCATCTGCGACCATGAGAGAATGCATATGATATAGGACTTGCAATATAAGCTCATGTCCCTGACAAATAAACCAATATCAATAATCAGTAGAAAAAGAGGTCTAAAGCAGGAAAGCAGAAAGAAGAAAAGGTTCAAAAGAAGTCTAAAGGAACTGTGAAAGAAGAATAAAGATTATTAATGAAGTATGGATCCAGGCAGAGAAAAGCAAACTTGAAGTGATACCATCCCCCAGGCACAAACCTTTTGCTCTTGATAATCCACAACAATATGTTTCTGCACCATCTTTACCACATCATCATTAGCATCGGCCTGCCAAAATAGTAGCAAATATGTCGATTCTACAAACTGTAATAAAATAAGCTAAATTACATGTATACAAGATGGAGCCTACAAGGGCAATCACTTTGTTGACGGTAATATTTATTTCATAAATTTACATCAGCATCAGGAGCAATAAGAAGATAATAAAACGACAGTAACAAGCTGCATTGCTTAGAACTGATATTAAGAAGGATAAAAAAAGAAATAGAAGGAAATTGGAAGAAGTAAACAGAAAAGAGAGAACAGAGAAAAGAAAATGGGGAAAGAAATCTGACCTGAAACTTTTCAAAATATCATAAATAGTTCTATTTATAATCAAATCCTATCTAAAGGAGTTAAATAACTACTCCAAAATAAAACTAAATACTAAATAATATTGCAAACATTAAAGAAAATGAATATTTCTTTGAAAAAAAAAAAAAAGGATTTTAAATGATATTTGGCTATCCCTAATCACCATCACTCCCTAGGATGATAACACCAAATCATGAACATAGACTAGAACAAAATAGCTCTTAGCTAAGGCCTGATGTGAAGGATATATTAGATGGTTCCGAAGAACAGCCATACCAGCCCCCTAGGGGTGGCGCAATGGTCAAGACACATCTCCAGTGGGAGGTCGTGGGTTCAAATCTCATTGCGTCGGATGGGGTAGGGTTTTGGGTTAAAAGTGGAGAGCTGCCTCCTGTTGTGTAGCTCAACTTTTTAATTCAAAAAAAAAAAAAAAACAGCCATACCAAAACCATTTGATAACAATATGTGGATAAGGTTCCAGGGCTGGGTTAGAGAATAATACCTAGCCCATAAAACCCAAGAGATATGCACACAGATAACAACAGTCCACATACTTCCAACCAGGGGATTAAGCAGGTTGAGTTGGCCAAGTAACCAACAGAGAAATAACACAAATTACTAAAGAATAATAAAGTAGACAAAGAACAATCCAAATTCCAAATAGAAACCACATCAGATAACTTTAAGCACACAACATACAACCGTGATCCAACAGAAATAGAATCACACCAATTGGAGTAAGAAGATAATTCCCTAGAATATCAAATAATATGCTAAAATCTTCACAATAGGATTTCTTAGATTTCATCACTCAAATGGCCATATCAAGCTCTTAGGTCAATAAAACACGATGCAACCGACTCACATTACCAAAAGGTCCACACACAAAAACAAGCAATATAGGTCGAGTGACATAAGCAGCCAAAGAGAGACATTTAGCTTTCAGTCTTTTACAATACATCAGCCAAATACGAAAATAAGTTGTCCATACCTGAGCAACCAATCGAGCAAGTAAGGCCATGCGTGTCGAGCCATAACCAGTACCCTGCAAATGTTTGTACGATACAATAATCCGCTCAATTGCCAGATTCCTAGCATTTCTTTGCTCCTCTTCAGACAAATCAACATATAATGGAAGTTGCGGTAAGTCCTGCCAGATCTCTTCAGAAGCAGGTGCATTTGAACGAGATGGAGAATTTTGCTCAACTTCCAACAAAGATGATGTCACATCTACCATTGTAGCTGCATAATCTGAAAAATCTGGTGCAACTGAGTCCTCTTCAACTTTGCAGGCAGGAGAAAGTGCAGGATCTGAAGAAACATCAACCCCTATGGGAAGACTTTCCCTAGGTTCATCTGAAACCTCCTCTTTCGGATTTAGTTGTCCAGTTCCAGAAACCAATGGACTTTCTACCATATCATCAATCTTAGGTTTCAATGTCATAAGTGCCAAGGGCTCCTCAGCAGATATCACGGCGGTAAGTGGCGGAGGCTTACTTAAGGAATTTAAGCAATCAATATCCGACTGCATGCTACCAGCCACCTCCACAACGGGCACTGATGGTACTTCAGTGGGTGCTGCCACACGCCGAGGATCCAGGCGGCGGGGATCCTAAAAGAAGATAACTAATAGTTTAGTTTAAATTAATATAGGTATAAATATATTTAGATTCAGATGTTACAATAGATAGTACATATAATCAGTGATTAAAATCAATTCACGTTACCCTTCGTGGATCACGTTTAGAATCTGCATGGAGATTATTGACAGTAGAGGTATCAGAAAACGCTATGCTGGTAGTAGTGATTGAAGAGGAAGGTAGTTGTGTAGGGAAAACAGAGGATTGCACAGAAACTGTTGGAGAAGGTGCCGCAACCTGAGCTGGATTACCAAGAGAACCAGTCTGTGGATTTAAGTTCCCAAGACTTGTAAGAGATGGTGGCGATTTAGGTAAATGCTTCAAGTTAGTTATGACTATATCAGCCAATAAATCAGGCTGAATTTTTGAAATAAGAATCTCTAATGAATCAGCACCCCTTTCTCCTTCTGCAAGTAAAGCACCAATCATGGCGATCATTTGTTCCACAGGTGTCAGATCACCATCCATCAAAAGACCATTAGGAGCAACACCATTAGCAGAACCAGCATCCTGTGCAGAGTCATTTGTTTGAACAGGCAAAGCTGAGTGGGCATTAGAACTATAATGAATCCTCTTGGAACCCGTCTCATAACTATTTTTGTGGTCTTCATTATCATTAGTCATAGACCTCTTCTTTAGCAGCTCCCCTGAGAAAGGCAGCTGCTTTCCCAGTTGATCATCCTGATTGACCAATATTGATTTAACATGAGCCATGGCATAGCTTTAAGTCCAAAAACTTGTAAGAAAATCAAATGGAAAGAAGATAGTATTCAACAAGTTAATTACCTTGCCCAACCTTGCATCACGATTAGCACGTTCAGCCTGTTTCATAATTTTATCAACCTGCCTAATAACCTGATCCG
>JAYMTE010003013.1:0-10342 GCA_036897545.1 Pelargonium fulgidum
AAAAAAAAAACATACATCAGAAGAAATTTGAAACCATTTAAATTCTTTAACCTCAATATCATGCAGTCACGTAATAAGAAGTAATTTTACCATGTTAGACAAGATTAATGCAGCTGCTTGAGAACAAGTTTCCCGAAACTGCGACTTGTCCAGATTTCCACCTTTCTCCGCAATGTTTACAAATTGTTGAAGTAAACCAACAAACTTGGAAATCCACATCTCATTAAATGAATCATCCTCAGTCTGTGGTTGTTGAAATGCTCCAGTAATCAACTTTTGGAGACCAATACCAATCCCAAAACCTGTTGATTGAGGACTAGATTGGAATCCACCAATGGTATTATACAACCTTCTCATGCCTGCAATTTCTCCGGCATGATTGCACTTAACTGTTGCACTAACTACTCCAGTACTTAGCACCTCCAAGTTAAAGGACTCCATCAATTTTAAGTTTCCTCCTGAAGCCGCAGCAGCAGCAGCCATGACTGCAGGAATGTTTGCTGTTTGTATATCCGTCCAACAATCATTCTTACCGGTGCCAATATGTATCTCAGATAACAAAGAAACCACATCTGTGGTATGCTGTGCTCTCTGCCAATTATTTGCTTTACAGAGCTTTTCCTATTAAGAAACATTTTGAAACCAAACAAAAGAAGAAAAAAAAAACCCGTTAAAAGAATCTTTCAATTTAATATTAATAGAACTTAGCATTTCAGCATCTCATAAATGACCCAAAATTGTAAATCACACATATATAAAAACATACTATTCATCTAGGAATTAAATGCAGATACAGGCATTTGGAACAACTCAGATAAAGTTCCAACAGTGAAGATTATAGTTAACAACCTGAAGAAGACCTTGGCTGGTGCATGGAGCATATGAAAGTGATTTGATAATCCACTCCCGGACAATCTTTTGGTACAAAGAACGAATTCCTGCTATTGTGGCAGGATCGTGGACAACAGTAGCAGCTGAATCATTATGAACTGAGAATAGCAATGAATCTAAACATGCAGGATTCCACAAAATCTGCAAGAACATAATATATCATTTGTTTTACTCATATTGTAAGTTATAGAAAAGCAGCAGATAACATGAATAAGTATATGAGATATATTGCAACCAATATGAGAATACCTGTGAAAACTTATCTTTAAGCTGAGTTATCAAATTCACAGCAATATCCCGAATGCATTCCTCCCTCTGTGACATACTTTTTATGAGAAAACAGGCATGGGTAGAAAGAGTTGAATCTCTATACTCAGCTTCACTACCAGAATCAGATATTCGATCTTCCTGAAACCAGATAAAATATCAGTGATGAATCTCACACCTACCCCACCCACCCACACACAAAGCAGCAGCAGCGAACTGGCATTCTTTTCAACTAGTAATGAAATTTGTGCTTTATATTCAAAGTACAGAATAACATGCATATAATACTGTAACTCAGAACTTATTACCATCATCACAGATTATTTTTAAAAAGAATTTGCAAGTAAAATTAGAAATGTTATATTTCAAACAATATCCAGATTACAAAACAAATTAAATATCATGCAAATAATCTTAAATGAAGATTTAGGAAATATAAAAACTGTAACACAGAACTTAATACCGTCTCAAATAACAAGATAAATTAGTTACACAATTTCAATAATAGGATTCATTTGATAACCATATGTTTCTTCATGGATATGTGTCCTCCTTCACTCAGAAAAATAAAAGAGGATAACAGCATTGCTTCAAAAGAGTTAAACAAAAGCAGACATACCACCCACATCACTGCTGTTTCAAACGCCCTGTGAACAATTGCTGTCAAACATTGGAAAACAGCTGGCAGCAGATTTGGTGTTTTAAGGTATTCAAAGACACAACTGAAGGCACTTCTAGAAGAAGATGAATTAGAACCATTAAGGATGCCACCATTGCTGCTGAAACGAATTATCTCTAGAAAAGCTACTGCCAGAAGATATGTTGCCTTCACCCCTGTTAAAAGCACAAAATCCAATGTGGTAGTCAGCAGATGAGTATACTGGAGAATCGCCTTTTGGCAAATGTGTAACTTAACAGATTTCCAACACAGTCTCATGTCCCCAATATCAAAGGAGAACTATCGACTTGCAAATAACTAATGCATATGGAGGAAATGAAATTTAAGTCACCAATGAGTTTATTGTAACCTGAAATAGTATTCAATGAATTATTATCAACTCGTCCTCCTAAAGCAGAAGAAAGAGCAGATCTTTGAGTTACAGCAGCTTTCTCATTGCCACTCCCTTGACGAATGCTAGGGTTGTGAAGAGCATTGAGTTCCAACTCATCTTCAAGCCATTTCACTGAACTAACAACCTGCAGAGACATTTTCACATCAAAACATAGATTCAATTCAAATAAATTTCATTAATATATTAAAGATAATCTGAATAGTAAGAACAAAAATACTCATTGATCCTGAGTGAACTGAACATGCTAGTCCAGAATGGTATATACTCGAGTTAAACACATAGGCCATAGCATAGCATGAATCAGTGCGAACAAGTCAAATAGGAAACACTAATCAGCTGGTCCTCAACAAAGCATTGCCTAGCAAATAGCAATGCATGTCCGAAGATCAGAGGTACGAATATATTTTTTGAACGAGGAAACTCTTAACTTGTTCATGGAACTAATAATAATATCAATAAATACAAAATGGTCTTAAGTGGATAGATTTAATTATCTCGAATTGTGCTACGCATCATTCATTATGTCCACTAGAAAATAAGAGAAGTTGCAGCAGAACAACAAGAACCCAAACCCATATGTCCCCACAACAACAGCAATATTGCTATCCATAGGAATTTTGACTATGTTGCATACTTGCATACTCATTCATCAAGACTAAAAGTTGCCCTTTCTACTTTTGCTTGGAGCAAATTTGAGCCTAAATTTTATGCACAAGAAAATTCATGTTTAGTGGTGATGATTATTATTTTTGTTATAAACATCAGAGTTACATAATACTGAAACTAAGAAATTGCTCAAGATTAACTTGACAACTTACAAGGGGAGGAGTCCCTTGAGCAATACGCTGAACAGCAGAAGACCAATCTGCCTTCCACATGTATGGTCCGGCCACAGCTTGCAGAGGAATTGAGCCCACGCTTCCCACACTGTTCAGTGTAGTAGAAACGGACTTGGTTGTTGAATGAACCTTTTTTTGAATAGGAGGGGCTAAGCCAAAAAGAGCAATATAAAACCACAAGTTGCGAAACAGCTTCAATAGTGAGGGGTCCACATCAAGAGTAGGGTCAAAATCAGAACATATTTCAGCAACAGCAGGAAGTAGAGGACCCAGAAAATCTGACCCACTCCTGCAATGGTTTAAGTATCACAGATGGAACCATTAAACCCATGATATCGGGGAAGAGAAAAATATAGCAATAGTGAGTAAAGTCTCGAGATATAGTGATACCTTCCACTAGTGGACTCAGCAGCCAGGCCAACATCTGAGCACAAAGATAGTAATCTATGACGAAAATCCGAACGCAACTTAGTACTTGTAAGACCGCTAGCAATAAGAAGAAATCCTGCAGGAAGAGTCTGGAATGTGATAGAAGCAGTGAGCTACCATTTGATAGGATACATGGTCAAGCAACTTAACTCAACTGCAATAATGTTTGTTACATACCTCAACGCGTTCTGTATTGGCTTCAGGTGGCACAGTTTTACTTTCAGCAGACCCTATACTAGAAACTTTACTCAAGTAACTTCTTGTCATTAGAACAACTGTCTCACGATATGACTTCTCAAAACCCAGACTAGCCATGCGAGATACAGCATCAATAAGCTACAGTAAAATATAAAAGATGAGGAACCTTTTAAATTTCAATAATTGGGCTACAAAGCTTGAGCTTCCCACACTAAAATGTCATCCTTACTAGTACGGATTCACTTGCACCATTATATATAACTCATATCTTTCATATTTATCCAATGTGAGACTTATTTCACCCACTTCAACACCCCCTCATGGGCAAGTCTCATATTTTTATCGATGGGCTCAACACATGCATAATTGGGAGTCTTTTAAATTGATAATCCCCTCACATGTAGGTATTTCTCTTCCATACATGGACCGTTGCAGGCACATCCACCTGCAAGCGAGCCGGAGACCACATGGGGAGACAACATAAATGGGCCCATGCTTGGATCTAAATTTGGCTCTGATATTGTGTTCAATTTCAATAATTGGTTTACATAAAATGGTTTGGACTCCCATACTGAATAGTCAACCTAACGGTTTCACTTGCACTATTATATATAGCTCATTTGTTTCATATTTATCCAATGTGGGACTTATTTCACCCACTTCAAAAGAACCAAAGTGAAAGAAACAAAGGCTATCTACACTGTTCATGTTTAGTAGTATTAAATTTAATAAGCTATTGCAAGAAGGAAAATCATATAATTAGCCAATACAAAATCTTAAGAAGAGGTCCCATACTCGAAGCCGCAATAAACTAGGAGTTGAAGCATCACCCTCCTCTAAGCTCTCAATAAAAAGTGGCAGTATCATATCTACCACTTCAGACTTGTTGACAGCAACATTCAGATCAGCAAGCAAGCTTATAATATTAAGCTGCACCACAGGAACTGCCTGTTTCCCTTTATCAACCTGAAAATGGCAGACTAAATAAAAATGCAATAACCAAATAACTAAATAAACCAGAAAATTTACAATATTTCTAATATGATCACAACAAATATGATATTTAACAGGTAATAAACCCACGGGGTATGCACTATAAGATAATTTTCTAACAGTTATAGCCAATTATATCAAATATTTAATGTTTCATACCCCTTGGAGAATGGAACCTGTGTCTGATACATAAAAGAGCCCATTTTTAATTCACTTTGGGGAGAGAAAAATGTGATTTCTCAAAACTGAAGGGAACATAGCCATATATCCAACAATGTTGCGTGAATGTTGGGCTCCAAAGCCATAAATGAGGGTATAAAAGATGAAAATGCTTAGGCAGATTTTGTGATAGCAAATGAAAGGAAAGGGTAAGGGGTAAATCCATTAAAAAAAAGTTGGGGTTGCTCCAAGTGAAGATAAAATGAAAGAAAATGGACTAAGATGCTTTAGGCATCTCACGAATAGGAAGATTAATAACACCATGCGGAAGAAAGGGAGGAATTTAAAGTAGATGAAAGTGAAACTAGAATAACTCAAAGGCATCTAAGTTAACCTGGAAAAATAATTAAGAAAGACAAGGTAGTGCAGGAGATAACAAAATGATGTAGTGCTAAACAGGATGAAATGGAGAAGATAATACAGTGGAGAATCCCAAATAATTTTGCTAAAGTTTCATTTAGCCAACCCCAATTTAGTTTGAGAAAGGCTTTTATACTGTTGTCATTGTTATAGTTTGTAGAAACTGCAAACTAGGAAGATGTAATGCATATACGTTGAGAAACTTACACATGGTCAACTATTTATAATTAGATTATTGTTGCTATCTATGAATCTATTGCATCCAATTCAAAAAAACAGATAACATACATATAAGCACAACCAGGCACGTAATGAATGTATATACAAGTATGCAGTTATAACATGAATTTGTTCCATTCAATAACCAAAAATAGCAGTATAGTTGAGAATAGGAAGGAGCAAGCAAATACAGTTCGTATTACTAAAAGAGGCCTACTATGCTGCTGGAGCAAAGGGAAGGAGCTGCCAACCTGTTCCTCATATTCATTTCTCTCACGGATACCTTGAGCTAATCCCATGATAAATGTGTCCACAGGAGCCCGGTCCTTGCTCCAGCCAGCCTCAATTATCCTTTGAATTGACTGCAGGACACTCTCGAACATGGCTCCCTGGCTGTTTCCCCAAGTATCAGCCTGTTATGATAACATTATACAAATATGTAACAAGAAAAATCAAATAACTATTTTTTTTACTATGATAGGAAAATGAAATATCTAAGTATCACCCATTTATGTACCTGGGCACATGCTGTCAGCACAAGGGGCTTTAGTCGAATGAGTGAAACTCTAAGTGGCTGACCTCCCTTGGTAACAGCAACTTGTGTAACAGCATCAAGCAAAGAACTAAATAGCTCTTCACAAATTCTCAACTTTCGCCACACAGAGAGTAAACATGCTTCAGCAGCATCAACTAATAATGAAAGAGTCTCAAGCACCAACCTCTTGGATGTTTTCCCATCTGAATCAAGGGATACAAAGCTCTTACTTATCAACTTTGCAGCAGCCTTATAGGTTGATAGTTTTGCATTAATTCTGCTTTTAAGATATGCCCCTTGTTCACGCCAGTCCCGTTTCCTTATCTGCCCAAACAGACCAACTGATAAACCATCTCTTTCTACTACCAGTTCCTTAAATGCACTTAGGTAGCGTTTGGATTATAAAAAATAGCAAACGACCAAAAAGTTTTAATCCAAACATGAAGAACAAATCTCACACTTGATTCTCATTTCTTAACTATTTTTTTAATCCAAACACTACCTCAATCTCCCTACAGCACAGTAATTGGCATGCATATAACAACAAAACAAAATCAACGACTGAATTACCAAAACCATACCTTTAGAGCATAGGGCATTAATTGGAGCTGCCTTTTCCCAATCTGTCTTACCTGATCCACTAACTTGGGATCAAGTTGGACTTTACCCACTATGTGAGCAAGCAGTTTAAGGGCAATTTCTTGTCTCTCCAAAGTATTCAAGGACTCTTCCTCAAAATGAGCAACTAATTGCCTGATCAAAGATGCACCTCCTCCACCATCATTATATCCAAGATTCAAGCCCAGCTGATCAATACCACTCTTCACTAAAATGTTGCACCCGTTCATCATTGCTGAACCCCGAGATGAGAGACTCATTGCATCATCTGCAACTTTCGAAGCCCCGCTGATTCCTGAACCACCTGAACTCGAATGGTTTCCATTGATCGGTGAGCTTTGCACTGAAGATGCTGCGCTCCCGGATATATGTTCCCTCTGGACGGGAGGTGGAAACTGTTCAAGTAGACATTCAATCAGCTTCTCCGCATCGGAAGGCAACATTGGCGGGCAACTCTGAGCCAGGGCCATCAAAAACGCCTTCGAAATCCCCATTTGATCGCCCTCATTAGCAATTGCCGCCATCACAACCTCCCCCATGAATCCCTCAACCTCCGTGCAGAAATCCCCCGACAACTTCGTGGCTTCCGTCACGTACAGCAGAAAATCGACGAAGAAAGAAGCAATCAAATCGTTCCCAAACGACTGCGGCCAGTATTGCTTCGAGAACGACGAGGGAATCGAGCGGAGAAACGCGAGGACGATGGAATCGGGCCGTTGATCCGCGGACTCAGGACATTTCGAGAGAAACCTCGCGGCCGCGAGCACGGCATTGAGCTGGGACCGAGTAACCCTAGACGATCCGGACAGGAGCGTCTCCGGCGAGGGGCACCGGTTGCAAATCCAGGCGAGCTTGTCCCCGAATTGCGCCGGTTTCTGCCCTATCAGATCGCAGAGCTCGATCAAAGCCTCCATTTTGAAATCAACGGCAGAACCAGAGCAATCGGAGAAATCGAAGCCCAGAATGTTAGAAGTTCTGACAACTACTGACAGCAGTAGAGCTCGAGCAAGGCTCTCATGACTGAAAATGGAAAATCTGAGAAGACAAAGAAGACAGTAAACAAGAAGAGCAAATATAGAGATCGAGACAACAGCGGCGGAAACGACAATGGAGAATTAGGGTTGAGAGAGAGAGAAATGTTGGAGGTAAGTGGTGGTGGTTTTGTGAAAAGAGCGGACTCGTAACGTCATTGTTGGTTTCGTTCTTTGTTTCTGATGCGAACTGTCTCCAATTCTTTTAGATTTTTCTTATTTTTAAAAAAAAATATATATATTTATTAATTAACTGAATATTTATATGGTATTTTTTTTTAATGTTTGAATTGTATTGATATATTTGGTTCATTTTATGTGTTTTGTTTCAAAAATTCAAAATAATTAAAATATTTTTTAAAATTCAATGTTATTGTGGCAATAAATAAAATATATATATATATATTTATTAAAAATTGAAATTGCAATTTGAGCTTTAACTATTGGTTGCACTATACGAGAATGGGTGCAAATAAAGCCGGAATGGTGATGTGTTGACTGGATATCCTAGAGATGGGTGTTCCCATAGCTGGCGTGGGCTTTTAAAATGTGCTCACGTTTTAGATATTGGTTTTTTCAGGATGATTGTGATAAATGGTTAGGGCAAAGTCTTGTTGTTAATCAGATTGTGGATGAGTCAGAGCTGTCAAAATGCAGGTTTGGGTTGGGTTTGTTTGTTAAATCCTAACCCGACTCTACAAGGTCTTCATATTAATTGTGTTTGATCAAGTTGTGGTTGGGTCGTATTCCGAGTTATGTGCATTAAAATCAATGGTTTTATGGGTGTATCGATTAAATATCTTACATGATGAACCTAACCTGGACAGCCTCGATTTTTATTGGTTTAGACAAAAATATATTCATTGTCGGATATCCATCAATTTCAGGTTCAAATTGCTAACTCTAATAAGTGTAGCCTACATGTACCTTGCATGTCTCATGATTTTTTTGTGTACCTAGTCTCAATGGTATTACACCTAATGACTTGTTGAACATAATTACGGGTTATCCGAAATTGGAACTATGGTGTTATATTTAATGAATGGACTAGGCTGAAGTATTTTTACCATAACTTTGACTAAACCAGAACCAAAGGAAATATTTATGAATTCGGTTGAAATAATTTGTATAATATAAAGGACTGTCTTAAATCATTGTCAAACAATATAATGATAAACTACAACGAAAAGTTAGGTGCCCTTCAAGTGGATTGACTTGTCACTTTTTCATTTTCGTATACTATTTTCAATCATATTTTTAAATATAAACTGACTAGGACGGATAAACAAATAGCATATATTCTTCTTAATAGTAATTTTTAGAGATAAAATATCGTATTTAATCTATTTTCCAACACACTTTGAATGAAAATATCTCTAATTTTGTTTACGCAAATAGTGCATGTATATACATGCATTGTTTTGCATATATAGCTAGACTGACGTGACGCAATCACAATCGTGCATGCTCCTTGCATTGACAATATCTCTAATTCATATAATATTTGGCGAAAAAAATAATTTTATAATTGACAATACATCACGTCAGTTTACATGCATTATACATGCATATAGGTACATGCAAAAATTATCTTCTATTTTATTATTAACACAAGTTAAATCTTGAGTTCAGCATCTATATTTTTTTTGATAGACCAATCTTGAATTATAAAGTGAATCTGAATATACAAGTGGACTTTTTGTTCAAATTCCAAATCAATTGTAACAATGTTTTGAAATACATATTTATCTTACAAAATTAAATTGAATTCTTTAACATAGAACGAGAAGATGTCCTGGTTTAATTAAAAAAATGGAATTGAGTTGCAAATATCAATCAAAAGTTGACCTTTCCTTATTATAGAATTATGTAGAGTGGAATCATAATTCATGCAAAATTGTGGTATATTTTATTATGTTGTGGTGAGCATTATAGCAAATGGAAAAGATTCTCCAACCCTAATAGTCAATTTGTCCCCTACATTATATATTTATAGTTAAATTGAGTGAAATTTCACATCGGATAAATATAAGGTTAAACGATTAATATAATGTTGCAAGATAAATCTTACTAATTGATAATATTTATCTTTTAGTACGAGAAGACCAAATCATTATGTTTAGCCTATTATTAAAATTTAGGGTAAATTATATGTACCTATTATGGTTAGCCTATTATTAAAATTTAGGGTAATTTAGGGTAAATTATACGTACCTACCCTCAAGTATACCCTTTTTAATCCTGATATCCTCAACTTTTGAATGTAACTTTTAGATACTCTGAACTATGTCAAACATCTTTCCGTCAGTTAAACTTAACGAAAAATTCCAAAATTACCCATCACTACGTTAACCTTCTTCTTCATGAACATGTTCATCATGATTCGCCATAATCTTTAATGTTTCGCCGAAAAATTAAAGTGTCGCCGAAAACGTTAAAACTCGATGAAAATTGTAATTTTTTTTCCAAAATCAAAACAACTCATCTATCTCTTGTAAAGCCAAATCTGCTCACTTGATGTTCTTGAGTTCATATGAATATGAAATCTTATTTGTTTATGGTTTAGATTCATACATCTTTTTATCCAACTAGTTGGTGACCCGTGCATCGCATGACATATGATTTTTTTTATATATTTATATAAAATATTTTTTCATAGTAATAACAATT
>JAYMTE010003014.1:0-10341 GCA_036897545.1 Pelargonium fulgidum
CTTACTACATTTTACTTGTTGTAATAGTAAAAATTATTACTAAATACTATTAGTTAATAGCAAATTCATTTGTAACTCATGAAATATGAAAAATCATACTCTAGAATTACTCCATTTTAAAAAAATGACGTGTCATCACATTAGCCATTCACACACTCATTATTATATACTATAGTATGGATTTGAATGAAAGATGTGAATTTATTATTTCTAATGCATTATGAAAATGATCAACCTTTTTTGACAATATAGTACTCCATCATAACACTGACTACAATAAAAAAAAAAAACAGGGTAACCACAAATTGAAAACATTTCAACTCAAATTAATTTTCAAGTGGAAAGAAGATCAATTGTATTTTATCTCTCATGCTTAAAGTTCATCATTGCTCTCATATGAGGCTTATAACTCTTGCAAAAATGAACTTCTTAAACAAGGTATGTAGGAGCTATGAAATTTAAGAAGCCATTTTTGTTTTTATGGAATAAATTGTCATAGTCCTCTTTCAAGTTTTCCACAACTACACATTCAATGAGAAAATAACATTATCAAATAAGTATCAACAATTGCTTGTTCAATACGAAAGTATTCATTAATAAGTTGTGGCTAGAGATTAATGCATAACTTTGAGTAAGTAAGCGCAAGTTTCAATTCAATACCAATGTAATTATAATCTGCACGTCATTTTTCTTAAAAAGAAATTGATATTGCCAATGAAGAAAAATTATACACATACAAGCTATTATTTACAAAACTTCTAAAAGAAAAAAAGACAAATATGGAATAAGAAAAAGTAGGTAAAGTTGACAACCATGTAAATCCTTCTATAATTAGATGTTAAGAGTCCACTAAAACTCATTAATTGGGATTAGAAGAAGTAATTAATAAAAAATGGTATAAATATCCAAAAATAGCAGTAGTTTTGGTAGAAAGGAAAGTAAAGCTAACGTGCCGACAATTCCCTCCCCACAACATATGGAAAATAATGTAGTAATTTGGTTACTTCCGGTGGTGAAGAACTAAAGCAATGCCCAAAAGTAAATGAGAATCTGAAACTGAAAAGCAAGAAAATAAAAAAAGCGTTGAAATTGAGTAAAGAGGGGACGGACGGTGCAAGGCATGTGAGTTTTGGGTTTGATTGGACTGAATTGTGTACTCAATGGCTGAGACACTGGATAGAAAGTGACTCGCACTTGCTTTGCTCTCAGCTTTTTTAGTGGCTGACAATTTGAAGAAGAGCTCAATTCCAATTCCAATTCTCAATCCCATGATCCCACTACTTTCGATTTTGGATTGAAAAGTTATTCGATTCTCCAAGTTTAACGACACCAACTACAACCATGTACAATCAAACAACCAACACCTTTCTATTGGCATCATCTTATGTTTCGCTATGATCCCAAAATCATTCGCTTATTACTTGTTTGGGTTGTCTATTTGGCACTTGAAGATGTGATGTTTGTAGACATTGAGGTCAAACGTTATTTCGCTGTTGGAGTTATTATCAATTTTTAAGACATTTTCACTTCACATGAGATCTGGTAAGAGTTTTTTTACATTAAAGGTGAAAGATTCTTATAGAGCTATGGCGAAAGATTCTTTCTATTGGCGTCATCTCATGATGTTTGGCTCTGCTCCTAAAAGATTTGGTTATTACATTTTTTGGGATGTCTACTTGGCTTTTGAACATGTAATACCTATAGACATTGAGGTCAAACATTGGTTGGTTGTTAGAGTTGTCGCCAGCAATTTCAAGACATTTCACTTTATACGAGGTCGGGTAGGAGATTCTTCCGCGGGAGGTGGGAGGTTTTGGTGAACAAATCTCAACCTCGTTTTGCTCGTACTTTTAGTTAAGTTAATGATTTAAATATCTTCCCCGATTCGTGTAAGTTCTCCTACAGAAGTGCAGTGTAGAGAGAAAGAAGAGATTGAAATTAAATCAACAAAGAAGGAAAAAAAACAGCGCGGTAGACTCAAGTGAGACCAGCCTCAAAGTTAAGTATACAAGTTTTTACTTATGCAGTAAACCATTATAGTTTCACAGTCGTTCTTCAATCGGTGGATACAAATGTGATATACTAATACTTGATTAAGCCCACAAATTGCTTATGATGTCATTCAAAACTTTAATTAACGAAACAAAACTTTTATTCTCTACTTGTTACTTTTGAAATACACAACCCAAATACAGCTATTTCCTTGTTCGTCTGGCAGTGATGCCACATGCAGCGAATCAATCAAAAGTGTTTCAATTTGCACTCCTGTGGGTTTGTTTTCTTTTTACCTGTTATGAAACTGATACATGCCTAACCAAACCGCACCACAGAGCCTCTATGAGTATAATACATTTTCTATGTAAATGAAAGGTAAGGTAGCTAGGGCAAATGCAATGAATTGTGAATGAACCAACACAATGTCTGTTACTTGTACTCTTCAATCAACTAGCCCTTACATTTTGCTTTTAATTAAGGGTCTGGGATCATCTGGACACTCTGAACCAACATGAGCCAACAATACATACATGTTATGTATGATTATTTTATGCTACTATTGAAAGTGCCACTGGTAAACAGTATCGCACAACCTCCCTTGCTTTCACCACTAGACTAGACCAGCCTCACTAAAAACATGCTTTGGTACACATACAAGTCATTGCCGGACAATTCCAAAATGTATCTATAATACACTAGCTTTCTAGTTTATCCCATTTAATATCAACATAATCAGCTGACTCGGTTTAGGTACAAATACCATGATTAGGTATCATAATTATGCGAGGAAAACTCGCACCATGCATTTTACCTGCATCGAGTAGAGCCGGAAATTGTGGTCTCCACGCAAATAACAACGACGAAGGCGTGATGAACAAATCTACACGATAATAGTGTAAAATCTACATAAGCTATAATATTTTATGCATATAAATAAAAGAGTTTGTCTATTATGTGCAACTTCTACATAAACTAAATATTATTGAAATTTTTGTTTTACATTTTTATATTATTTCTCACTAAATTTGATGCATTTTTATATATTTTAAAGTAGAAAAAATAATATAAAAATATCGAACACGCTTCTCAATTTTCTTTGACTTATAAATACGTTGCACATATTAATTATTTATATAATCACATATAATATTTGTACAACCATATTTGAATTTTTATTTAGATGATTTATTAAGTTCATTTCAAATGTAATTCATATATTATGTTGATTCAAGTTTTTTTTTTTTTTTTAAGACATGTTATGTTTGACCATATATATGTTATGTTTGTGGCAAAACGAACCATAAGCAATAACAACTATCTTATTAAGACTTGCTTTCGCTATGGCTCCGGTGGGTTCCGGCTCATTCTTCAACCGGCACGTAGTCAGAGCCTTGGTCTCCTTCCCTGTTTGGGAGCTTATGGTTTGATGCTCTATATCACATATATAAATATAAGTTGCAGAATAGATTTATTATTTTCACACATAATTTCAAGAGTACATAAAGAATTTACTTCTTTTCCGCGACTAAAACTCAACAAAAACAAAGATATTTAACCATTGCTTGGTTACTGAAAATTGTTCTCCAACAAGCAAGTAAATCCAATGAAAACAATTCATAATATAGAGCTTGATAATAGTTTAGTTATTGAAACCTTGCTTTCTGCATATGATAGGCTGGTTGTTAAAAAACAGGACGAAATGCGCAACCTTTTGCCATCCACTTGCAAGTTTTCAACTACATAAGCATAAGCAGAGATACAATTTCCTATGTAAACGCGATTAGAGCATTGATACAATTACAAGTTGGATAACAATAATCAACAAATGTCTGGTATCACCATTACTGTTTACACCATTCCAACAAAGAAAATACCCCCCCGCAACTTTTACCAAACACATTATGTCAATTTGAGAGGGTTGCGGGACCAAAGGCACACCAGACAAGTATACACATAAGTTTGTTTTCTCATCTAACCCTACACGCTGCAGGGCCACCCGGAGAGCAATTTGGATTAGGAGATCGACAACTGGATCCAGGACCGACATTGTTTGGAAACCTGTGCCGCATCCTGTAATCAGGAACTCCCCCCATTGCAAATGGACCGCCTCCTCTGATACCTGTAATGATCGGGGTTGATGACGAGACTTCATTTCCACCATCACTAGAGCTTTGTAGAGGTTCTAGAGTCTCGACTACATCACTCATTAAGGGCCTTGCTTTGGGGTTCTGGCTCAGACAATAGTATGCCAAGCTGCAAGCCTTTTGTGCTGCTCTTACTGAGTATTGGTTCTCCAGTCTAGGGTCGAGTATTTGCAGCAGCTTTCTTTTGTCATTCAGTTTAGGCCTAGCCCAGTCGACCAAGCTCTGTTCTTTGCTCGGCCTTGTTTTGTCAACAGATTTCCTCCCCGTCAAAAGCTCCAAAAGAACAACTCCAAAGCTGTACACATCGCTCCTGGCGGTCAAGTGGCCTGTTCATTTCATACAGAGCTCACTCAGAAAAGTGTGAGTGCATGCAAGCATGCAGATAAACATACTCACATGCTTATAGGGGCTAATACTGGAGTTTACAAACATGAAAAAGACTTTAACCGAAGAACATCAGTGTTTTCTCAGGCTGAAATGTGAAATGATGTGAAAAAGCAGGTTAGTAAAACGTCACTCATAGAAGGTTAATTGCACGAGTTAGCAAAAGCCTAAGTTGAGAATTATGTCTCAGTAAATAATGTGTGGGTTAATGAACCTACAAATAATTTAACAGTTTCAAAAAGTGCAAAAATTTACAAAAGAAATAAAGAGAAAATGAAATTTAAATCACAGAAAAGAACAAGTATTTTCCATGCATTTCTGCTTCTGTCTCGTAACAAATAATCAACATATCCTCCGATTCGAAAAAATAAAATCTAGGTGAGTCCTCTGTGATGTTTCTTTACTAGTAACTTGTCGTGATAAAATATAAGAGTTTTGTTTGGTGGATTTAATGTTGTTAGGCAGTCTCCAACTTGTGACTTCCGCTAGCTTTATTAAATGATTTAAATTTGCTGAAGTAGCTTATTTCTTTGCTATTAGCTAAACAAGTGCCAAGTTATACGAGGTTATATTTATTTCATACTGAAACTAAACGATTATTTTTTTTTTTTACATCCACAATTAATAATTATCCTACCTAGGATTCAGTTGGTTTTGTTTCTCTCATGCTCAGATTCAACTACGTTTACAACTTCACATGTAAAAGCTCTGTATTGTATGTCTAGTTTCCCTTTGATTCCATCAATAGCAAACATTTTCACTATAACATCTGCAATCCTAGGGTTTTTTTAGCAAAAGCTTTATTTTAGATAAATGAGGTTTGACTTTATCTTAGATGTAAGTTACATACTATGACAATTAACACATTGGGTGTTTTGGAACATGATTGTTCTGTCAAAGAGAGGCTATAATTAATATCAGTAATAATCAGCACAAAACAGAAAAAAGTAACTATTGGATTTTAATACTCGTCGGCTCTTTTCTGTATTTGTATGATGTGACAAGAAAGGATATTCCAAAATAAAGAAACTGCAACTTAATGGCTAAAAACCATGAATTAAGCACTAATGTGCAGGATCAGGATATTGTTGGTATCCACAACATGATTGCTTGATTATTTACTAGTTTTATTCTAGCTATTTATTAATTAAGGAATCCTTTAATTCCATAACTACCATGCTAAAAGGGGCCCACATACATGTTAGGGTGTTATTTTCAAGCAGAAATATAGAGTCAAACTATAGTAAATCTTTGCCAAGATATAAAAAATTGGGTTTGAAGTAAATTACTGCATATTTTAATCTCCTTCCATACGTAATGGGCCATACCAAATATATAAACCATGCATAACTGAATTCTTTCTGTTCAGTTCTCTCCCTCGTTCAACCTGGTTTGGTTTCCGATTTTCAAAAGCAATATTTTTTTTGTTTGTTTGTTCGGAATGATATTTTCCCTGAGAACCAAACCTTGCTTATGGTACCAATTGAAACTGACTGAATGTAATAAATAGCTAGTTTCTTTAATGTGATAATTCCAGAACTCCCATTTCATGTTACCACAGTCCAACCTCAGTGGAAGACCTACCGCTGTTATTTTATAAACATTTCTAATTTTGGATCCTGTTTCTAAGAATGACAAACGAAAATGCCATTCAGTTCGAGTTGCCTAACTAGAAAGAGTCACAATTCTTGTACTCGTTAATATTTTGATATAGAAGGTCCAATTTGATCAACGTTTCAATAAGTAGATATTTATTTTCAGCCATCACTGTGAAAATTTCACAAACTTCCCTTCTTTATCCGTACTGTCATTAACACAACAAACTGGGATTATACTTCTGTATTCAGGGATGTGAGATAGAGAATTGGTTAGAGGATCTTACAAAACAGAGCTCTATGGGATAGTTGATAGTAACAAATCTTTAATGATGCTAACACCAGCTGGATGCCTCCAGCCTACCTCCAACGCATCACCTTGGTTTCAGTCAGCTCTAAGAACTGATGGCTCCAAAATAAGATTTCAATTCTACATATATAAAGAACATGGATACAAACTATCTCTTGGTTGGTTATGAGTCCAATGAAAAAATATTCTTTTTTTATCTTCCTAATTCCTATAATAGTGCAGGATGAATAATGCTGATAAATCGTGCATGTCGAAGATATAGAAAGGTCATACCTGTCATTACATATTCAGGTGCAGCATAACCATAGGTACCCATTACCCGAGTTGACACGTGAGTCTCATCACCTTGTGGTCCAGCTTTTGCAAGCCCAAAATCAGAAAGCTTGGCTGTATAATCCTGTAGGTTCACATGTAACTAGCATGGGTGACAGAAATACTTTATCCTTGTTTCAAGAAAAAAAAAAACGTTTGTAGAATATTCAGAAGATAAGAAATGTAACTTACAGAATCCAACAATATATTCGAGGTTTTGAAATCACGATATATAACTGGCCTTTCAGCATTGTGAAGGAAAGCAAGCCCTTTGGCAGCCCCAAGAGCAATCATCATTCTTCTGGCCCAAGATAATGGAAATGTTGCCTCTGAATACCAAGTTGAGCAAACACGTTACTGGAAACTAAATACGGCAATTACCATGGTCAAACATTATTGAAATTATCACTGAAAAAGTTACCATACACATCATCAAAAAACAGCAAAGGGAAACAGACCATTCATGATATTTCATAAAATGCTATACATGAAAAGAAAAGGGGGAAAAAAACTCACTTTAAGCATCAGTTATAAACTAAAATCACTTTGATAGTTTGATCTCTAAAGATGGTCATTTAAGAAAAAGCCACACCTCCATGTAAATAACAAATAGTGCGCCACTATAATCTCAATATGGAAGTTGCTAACATTTTTTAATGGGGGTTGTAAGAAGCAGCTAGCCAAGAAGCACTTTATATCTAAATCTAATTGAGACCAAGAAACAAATACATAAAAGTCAAGAAGTGTAAAAACAAAAATATATTATATACATGTTTAGCCATATTGTGTACTTCCTAGCCTAGACTAGTAATAGTACCACCATTCAATTTCAATGATGATACACACTCGACCCATAAGATATAGAAGCCCACAACAATAGCAACACTATATGATGACCAATGATAACTTTCATGTACACCTAAACCATTTACAGTAATCAGAACTTTATAACACATAAAGAGCAGCCCAGTGCACGAGGCTCTCACAATTGTGAGGCCTGAGGAGGGTCATTTTTGTGCGCAATCTTACCCCTACTTTGCAAATAGGTTGTTTTCCTCACTCAAACCCATGTTCCAAGGTCACATATCACTAACAATATTTTTCTCTAAAACAGACTTAAAATATTATTAAAAGCGAACTACAGGTGTCTGGCTAGTAGAGGTTAATTACAAGTGCAAAAGCCTTGCTAAAGTTGGCATACATCAAGTCAACTGAAGTACTCAACGGGTACGGCATTCCGTAGTCAATGGCATTGGAAATGTAGCACTGAGGATCCATTGACCCTACAGTCTTTAACATTAATGGCTACCACAGCAGTCAAGGCCAGGTCAAAAAAAAATTTGCTACGGGAATGCTGCTTTGGTTGGAGTTATAAACATTTTATGCACTCTATGCTAGTAGTGTTCTTCTAGGTCTAAAATCAATTAAGTGGCACATAAATACAAAAGCTCTGAAATTAAGGCATTAGCAAGTTAGCAAGAGGGATAAGTAAGAACATACTTCGGAAAAGATGATTCTCTAAACTCCCTCTGAACATGAATTCATACACAAGTAACCTGTGATCGTCCTCGCAGCAATATCCAATCAACTTAACCAGATTCGGATGCCTAAGCTGACCGAGAAAGTTGACCTCAGTCTAATTAACCAACAGCAAAAGAAATTAGACTGGGACGACAAACAAATAGCACTGAAATGAATTTGATGCTCAAACAGATAGAAACAAACAGATAGAAACAGGACTACATACCAGCCATTCTCGGTGACCCTGAAGGCCTTCCTTGTTGAGAACTTTGACAGCAACCGGAAGGGATTTGAGGCCAACCCTGACATTTTCGTCAATGTAACCTTTATAGACAGTTCCAAATCCACCTTCCCCGAGAATATAATCCGAACGGAAGCTCTTGGTGATGGTCTCGAGCTCATACAAGGTAAAAGCAATAACGTTGGTATAAAGCACAGCATTCTTCCTGGAGTCATCAAAAATGTTGTGGCGCGGAGTCGACGGGTCACTCAGATCTGAAACAGACCGATTGTGCTTCTTCTCGTTCTTCCCGGACAACGAAGATAGCGTGTGTAGCTGCTGAACTGCTCCCAAATCGCATAAACAGCAAAAACAAACCAAAATTGGAGAATGTGAGTCGAAATAACCCTAAAATTCAATTCAATTAGCTTCCAGGTAAGAAATCAACCACATTAGAAAGTCAGATGTGTTTGACTAGCAAAACCTAGCGGAAATTAGCAAGTTGATAAAATTCAAGGAGAAATGTGAGTGCGAGAGAGGGGAAATTGGCGGATTAGGGGTTGCGAAACAGAGAAATTGATTGCATTACAGTAAAGTAACAGAAAAGCCCTAGATCTGAAGAAGGAGAAAGAACCTTGAGCATTGGAGACGACAGCAGATTCTTCTCTGGTACCACAGTTGCCCATTGGAGATTCAGATGGTGCAGCAGAAGAAGAAGAAGGAGCAGGAGGTCGCAATGAGGACGCAGCAGTACAATGAGTAGAGCAGTGGTAGTTGGAGCTTGCCTTGTGTTTTAGTGCTGGCGCTGTTGTTGATGTGTTGATGATGACGCGCACAGTTTCATTCTTCGCTGCCGTTATTTTTTTTACGACTCCATTTCTCACTCCATGGACGGGACTACTGTTGTTACCTCAATTGTTTCTTTAGCTGCTCTAAATAGCACTCCGTTTTGACTTAACAAGGAATATTTTAATTTTATCTATATCAATTTATTTGGATACTAAAATAACTTTCATGTAAGGTAAGGGTGATGTATACTAATTGCGAGTAACAAATCTATGTTGTACTAATGTAATAGTTAACCTTCCGAGTCTCACATAGTTCATTTAACTCCTTTTCAGTGACTGTGTTAGTGGTCTTCATGGGACGATCAAGAAGGTGCGACAACTTTTCAGATTCTCCTGTAAGAGTGGATGTCGAAACGTTTCAACGCACCAAACTGATAAGGTCCCCCGTTTTTGTATACTTGGGGAAAATTTGCATGGGAGCTATGTGATTTATTGATGAAGTGTCAATGTTATTCCATGAGTAGATGTTGTCAATCAAAATTCAATCGACTTAAGGAAAGAGAAAACTAAATTATTATGCAAAAAGTCATAACTCAAGCTACGCAAACAATTAGAAAGTTACGAAATCATAGTCGAAGGAGATAAATCAAAGACACAAACTTGCAAAAGTGAAATTGCCTAGTGTTGTTGCGACATTACTTAGCATGTCATGATCTTAAGAAATAAAATTTTGCGACATAATTTCTTGTGCAACGACATTAATGCATGTTAGATCTAAAATCATACATATGTATGTTAAAGTTGGTGAGACAACATTAAAAGATGTCACATCACTAATACAATAGTTTATAGCTCTCCTATTGAAAGACTTTTTTATCTCTCATAAGTTACCAAAAATCACTATATTAATTAAAAACAATATTTTTTTTTTAAGAAAGCATCACCTTCATTAAGATCAATATAGAATTACAGACTCGATAACAAACAGACCTGACATAGAACCAACCATCTTAGTAACTTTAATCGCTGATATCAAATGTTCATATGAACTTCCAATTGTCATATAGTTTGT
>JAYMTE010003015.1:0-10340 GCA_036897545.1 Pelargonium fulgidum
AATTATTATTATTATTTAGAGTCTTCGTCTCTATTATCTAATTAGCGTTATGTTGTTTATGATTAATAATATTAATTTTAAAACAAATCAAACGACGATCTCACATGTAGCTAATGTAAATGCAACATTTCCGGTATAAAAGCTAACTAGATTGAATCGTTTTGAGTTAAAATACATTTCAAATACTCACAAATTTGGATCCAAATGGTCTTTTTAGCTCGGGCAAAAATAAGATCCCCAATAACAGAGGAGTAGAGGAGGTATAGGCATAGCCAATAGGTATTTGGCTGGCTACAATTTGACCACCAACTGCTAAGACATTTAAATTGACCCATATTTGATAGATAAGGTAGTTTCTGGTTCCTCTTGCACTTAGCATAACCTCTTTTATCTGTCCAGAGAAAGTACACATTGCTCAACTCTCTCCTCCTCTACTTGTACCAAACTAGCAAACAAAACTCCAATTCAACATCATATGTGGGCATTTTGGATCCACTCAATATCTTAATTCATCAGCTAATTCATTCCACTAGCACTCTCTTCTTTGAGGAGCAAAGCCAAAACCATTTCAACCCCAAAATACCCAATTGAAAATTGAGTGTTTTTTTCTCAGCACCACTCGGTTCTTCACTTCAGTTTCTGGGTTTTGATTGATTTCGCTTGGTGGGCACTTCTTGTATGCGAGATTGAGCTTGTTTCCCATCTGGGTTTGGTTTAAATTTGCTATCTTTTAATCGTTTTTTGCTGCCGAGAATGATGTCAATGACATGCCACAACCTTGATTATTTTGGGCGCATGGCTTGTGGGTGCTCCTCTAATGCTTCGTTTGAGCGGTCCACGGTCAGGACCTGTGGAATGGGAGCTTCTAGAGGGAGTGGTCACAGAGGCTATGGGGCTCGGAAGTTGGTTTATTGCCGGCGGGTCATCAGTCCAACTCGAGTGTTTTCCACAATAACTCCAGGTGCTATGCTTAGTGGTACTGTTTTCTTCTGTACATATATGTATATTTTCTCCATATTGGTACTTGATTCTTTTGTCTTGCTTAGTGCTTTTTCTTGAAGGTAACGAATGATGGGTTGTATCTTCTTTGACTTCAGCTCTGATTATGAAGTGTTTACTTTGGGAATTGTGTTTCTAGAGTCATTGATATTGTTTATCATTTGGGATTTATTGGTTTGGTCCAATATGATGCTGTTCCTAATTGTTTGTTTGTACACTATGGTTTTGGTCTCCGGTGGAACTGAAGCAGGCATAGCTCAAGGTCCTCCAAAAGTGATGGATTTGAAGAAAGGGTCAAGAATATCACTTTCAAATTTATTTGAAGTAGTTGCTGATGACCTCTTGACACTGAACCAAAATCTAAGATCGGTGAGTGATCCCTATGCTTTAGCTTGTTGTTATGATGTGTACCTTTTTGTTAGGTGGTTCTGATGATGGTGTCACTGTGAGCACTGAGGACTGATTGGGTTTTTATGATTTAGATTGTTTTCTCTATTTTCTGACTTAGGATCACCAATCACAATTAACTTGATTTGGTTCATTGCTCTGAAGAGGCCATGCCACATCCTTCAAGCATATAGCAAGTGTCTGTTTATAGCAGAATTCTAGTTTGTTTCCACCAATGCCTCTCCTCCGAATTTGCTGTTGGTAGTGTGTGTATCACTTTTATCTTCATATCTCCATGTGGTCCAAGTATTTGTGGGATTTTGTACATACGATTTTTGATCAACTGATGATTCTCCTTGTGTCAATCTAACAAATGCTCATTCTGGCCTTTTGATTTTGAAAATTGCACCATCTGATTCATCACTGCATCAAAGATTGATTTGAGCAGAATATGTTGGAATCTTTAAAATTTGATGCATAGCCTATTCAGAGGATTGAAGTAGGCAAAATCAAATTTGTGTGTGATTAATTCATCAATATAGACACTTAATGTTGTGTATGATCAGTATACAAACACTGAGACACACTGTCCATGTTAACTAGTTTGAATTTCAAATTTGGTGTGCTGATTTACTGTAGTTCACTATTATGAATTACAAATATTTACTCTTGAAATCTATCTCCGTACAATCTTTGACTGTGTAGCCATTTCCTTATCTTCAAATCCTCATATGTTGTCAGAAAGTAGACATTGCCATTAGGTTTATAAAGAACCAATTTTGAAGATCCTATACAGGATTGGTTATTTTCTTTTTATAGTATCATAATAACGTGTTTCCTAGTCATCTAGTAACCTTTATATAGTTCAGTTTTTGATACAGTTAAGATTGCAGACTAGGGGGCTATTTTAGTTTGAACCATTATCATTTTGATTGTCTGATCTTCTAGCATGAATCTGATGAAGTTACTTTGGTAGATTGTTGGTGCAGAAAACCCAGTTCTCATGTCTGCAGCTGATCAGATTTTTGGGGCAGGTGGGAAGAGGATGAGACCAGCTTTAGTGTTCTTGGTGTCAAGAGCTACGGCAGAAATTGCTGGGCTGAAGTTAGCACCATTTCTCCTTGTTTATATGCTTGTAATTGATATCAAATTTTCTAGAAGTTTCATCATGTGCTAATGCATTCCAGGGACCTTACCATAGAGCATCGGCGCCTGGCAGAGATCATTGAAATGATCCATACTGCAAGCTTGATACATGATGATGTGCTAGATGACAGTGACATGCGAAGAGGTAGGACTTCAAACTTTTGCATCAGAATCATTTGTCTCTATACATTATGGCTTGCTATGTGTGTCGATGTTAGTAAAAAACACACTTTCCTGTTTTGAACATGGTTTGTACTTCCCAGCACCATGATTGAGGTTAAAGTTCATACTGTTCAAAACTTGTAATATATTACTTGAACGCCTCATATTAGTGTCGTACAGACTATTCTTGCGCGATGATGATAATCTGGAAGTATTTAATGGTCTGTTTGGATTCTTGAATTTGATTTAAAGTTCTGCATTTGAGTCAAATCCATTGTCTTGGGTGCGCAAAGAATTTGGATTTGGCTCAATCCATAAGTATTCAAAACATACGTACAACATGGGATTTCAAATGACAACTCTTACCGTCTCATGTCAAATTTTATGATTTCCCAAACATTATATTTCTATATGAAATACAACATTTCAAATTAAATCCAAGAATCCAAACGCAAACTTAGTTGATTTTGAGTGAGGTAGGGACTTCAATAGGAGCAGGGTGTTTTGGATATCCTTGACTTGCTTTTAGCTTTCTTTTGTTTAATGCACATTTATTTAAGGAATAAGCTCAATTTAATAAAATTTTAGTCTAGTGGTAAGCAGGATGTTGTAACGATCCTTGTATTCAAAATGAACTCTGTCAATATGACTAATAGTATTGTCACTGTTGCAAGTATTTGGGATACTTTCAGAAAAGATTATACCTTGCAGCGGGTTCCAGTTCTTGTAGTGCTGGCTATCAAATGTTTGTGTTAAATGTTTACTATAGCTGATCTGCTACAAAGTATAGAACCAGAGACATGTACATGGACCGATCTCTGAGACTGAGACTTATCATTTATCCATTTGTTGGCCCTTATGCTTTTCTTCCCTCTTGTTGTATATATGACCATCTACTTTGGCTAAGCAACTGCTAGTTGAGCTTCTGGCATTTAGCTATGCTACTCTATATAGTCGTAAATTCTGATGAATAGTGAGCAATGAAACGTTTCGTTCCCGTGTTTCATCCAGATGCAGCGTAATATACTAATGCATCCATTCAGTGGCTAGTGTGAGTCATGAAACATCATTTAGGCTGTTAACTCGTGGAGCAAAAAAATGGCTAAACTGCTATGGTGCTTTGAACATATCTGGCTGGACTTGAAGTTTATGGCCTATTTTCCCTTTTCAAGTGTTCTTCAGTGTTATAGAGACTCATGATTGAGAGATGCTAAATTTGTAGGTAAGGAAACAGTTCACCAGATATATGGCACAAGAGTGGCAGTACTAGCGGGGGACTTCATGTTTGCACAATCATCATGGTATCTTGCAAATCTTGAAAACCTTGAAGTCATTAAGCTCATCAGTCAGGTATATCTCAGTTTTCCTGGCCATTTGCAAATATCATTCTCAGTCCACAAGTTGTGCACACTCGGTAAAATATATGAAATAATGATATACTCTTAATCCGATTGGAATTGCAGGTCATTAAAGATTTTGCTAGTGGTGAAATAAAGCAGGCATCAAGTTTGTTTGATTGTGACCTTGAACTTGACGAGTATTTGCTGAAGAGCTACTTCAAGACAGCTTCTCTAATTGCTTCTAGTTCCAAAGGAGCTGCTATATTTAGCGGAGTTGACAGCAGTGTCACTGAAAAGATGTACGAGTATGGGAGAAATCTTGGTCTATCCTTCCAAATTGTCGATGACATACTGGATTTCACACAATCAGCAGAGCAGCTAGGAAAGCCAGCAGGCAGTGACTTAGAGAAAGGAAACCTAACAGCACCTGTGATCTTCGCTCTACAGAAAGAGCCAAGATTGAGAGAACTCATCGAAACCGAATTCTGCGAGGCTGGCTCCCTCGAGGAAGCCATAGAATTGGTCAAGAGTTGTGGGGGGATCGAGAGAGAACAAGAGCTAGCAAAAGAGAAAGCTGAACTTGCTATCGAGAATCTCCAATGTCTTCCTCAGAGTCCCTTCCGACAAGCTCTCAAGGAGATGGTACAGTACAATCTTGAACGGATCGATTAGTAGGACATGTCTAAAAGAACGAGGAAAAATCATTTTTGGGGAGATGTAGAAGTCCTCAAGAAGAGTATACCGGGGCTTGGAAATGTACCGAAGCCTCTTTACCACAAGTATGTAAAACTCTAGAGGTCTCCGTGCACATCAGTAAGTGCTGCTGAGGAGAGCTGGTTGTGACTGACTGTATATTCATAGGGGTGTTAAGCTATGACTTCAAGCTCATATATTTGTTTATTGAATTACACTTTCCTCTCACAGAAAGCTACATTCAATGATTGTTGTACAATTAAGTTTCTGAGGTCATCAATAATGTCAACCAATATGTATAATTTTCTCTTCACAAATAAAATATAGATGATTGGAAATCAAATAATCTCTCTGAATGTATGATTATTTGTCTTTCAAGACAAGTTTGTTATTTGTAGCTATCAACGTAGAAATTTCAATCCAAGGTAGCGGTGCATATGACAACACATGCTGCTGTGAGTGAAATGATATTTCTTGGAAGAGGATTATCCTTAAATGAGAATTAGTTTGAATGAGAAAACGACTTAAAGTGTCGACCAAGCCATGCCACTCATGAATCCCATTATTTATACCCAAAAAAATAGTAATTTGATTGAGATGGGCTTGAGGCCCATATGAGAAAGCCCAAATCAGCTATTACCAAATATAGTGCCTACAAGATTCTGAAGAAACTGTGAGGAACACAACTGAAGTTGAAACACAATCCACTTCCAGAGCTTACGTTGTTGGTGTTGTCAGTGAATTCCTCAAAAACGACGACGGAGAAAGGGATGGTGATGAGGCACCTTCTCCGTCACATGCGACAATGGAAATCTACATCAATGGAAGCTCTAGATCGCACCGTCATCTTCGCCAATTTCCTCTGCGCCCTCCACGTCACCTACCCCTACCTCTGCTCGCCGACCATCGTCTGTCACCGTCAATCTAGCATCCATTTTCAATTCCTCTTCCTCGTTCCGTCTCAGTGACCGTTTTCTTTAATCCGGTGGTTGCAGGTGTACGGTCCCAGCATGCTCCCGACCCTGAACCTGACCGGCGACGTGGTGCTCGCCGAGCACGTCTCTCCCCGGCTCGGAAATGTGGGTACCGGCGACGTGGTGCTGCTCTCATCGCCGGCCGATCCCAACAAGACCGTGACCAAGCGCATTCTGGGCATGGAGGGTGATAGGGTCACTTATGTGATGAATCCCAAGAAGAGTGATAGATGCAAAACTATTGTGGTAAATGAAATTTTTGTTTTTGTTGTGCTTAGATTTGGGGAAATTGGTAGTTGGTGTCGATTTAGCTTGATGGGTGTGTCTTGGTTATTGAAATTTTGCATCTTTTTGTGTTGTTCATTGAAATGATGAACTTTTGCCCTTTTTTGTTGGTTATCTTTCTGGAAGGAGCTGAATATAGGCTAATTGATGGATGATTGGACTATAAGAACACAAGCCTTGATATTATGAAGTTGGGAAAATGAAAGTCGGCTTCTTTGATGGGAGTCTTTTTCTTTTAGTAATGTTCATGTTTCTGCCGCGTGATGTGTAATCAGTACTTGTGTTAAGATTTCATTTCTATGTGTTAGCTAAGAATCTGCTGTCATATGTGTCTTTTAGAAAGAAGTTGAATGCAGGCTAAGCTAATGGTTTGTAGCATTTACTTCATCATTTCCTTCTATCATTTGTATTAGCTGATAGTGTGGATGCTTCCTATTATGAAGTTTGGAAAAGTAAAGTTGGATCCTTTGATGGGTGTATTTTAATAAAAGCCTTAGGCTAGTGAAGGTTAGTTTAATGCAAAATCTGTGGTTCACTTTGTTACCCTAAAGTTGGTTTTGATTGTTGTCTTTTGGGAAGGAGCCTAATATAGGCTAATGTATAGGATTAGTTAGACTATGAGCACATTCTGTAGTGTCGTTTTTATTCATAAGGACATTCTTGTATCTGTTAGTAGCTAATAATTGAAAATGTTTCTTAGTTTGAAGTTCGGAAATACAAAGCTAGTGTTGATAAGGTCTTATATATAGATATGTATCATAACAGCTCTAATGTTATTTCCTCTACTAGTTCTGTTCTTCCTTGTCTTGGATAAGGATATGATTGAATTAGTGTTCCAAGCTTTTGGAATTTTGATGTGTAGGTTCCAAAGGGGCATGTTTGGATTCAAGGAGATAATATATATGCTTCCACTGATTCACGGCAATATGGTCCAGTTCCCTACGGTCTTATTAAAGGAAAAGTGTTTTTCAGAGTAAGTATTTCCAATTTTTGCTACCAGTCTGCTCTTTTTCTTTTGGCCTTGATCTATATTGGTTGTAGATTCGAAGCTGTTTTTGTTGTTGATTGTTTTCATAAGCCTCTGGTAAATGAAGTTCACTTTATATTTTAGTTCTTTCTATCTCTTGGGGTTGGCAGGATTGTAGTCTGTAGAGGTCATTTTAAGCCCGTGATCTTTATTGCATGACTTTTTTTACAATATAAGTTTGTAAATATACAAGTCAGTAGCTATTTGGTCACTCTAGGGGGAAGCTGTATAAGACTATGATATTGTGGGTGTTATTTATGTAACCATTGACAGCTCATGTTATTACCAATATTGCGTTTTTTGTTGCTTGATAATATCGTTATTTACGTAAAGAGTGCTGATTTATCATTAGGTGTGGCCGCCAAATGGATTTGGATCATTGGGACAGTGGCATTGAAGAGTATATATTGGAGGTACAGTTGACATTGCACAATTTTCAGTTCCACATGTGTCCCAAGGTTTGATTAGTTATTTACAACTTGCAAATGAATGCTCTTTTTGGGAGACTGCAAGTATAGAACAAGAAAATCTCAAACTACACCATAGCTTCTTGCTCTCATCATCCTCCAACTCTAGTGTGAAATATACATGTGCCATCCTCCATTCCAAGTCTCGACTTTGGATGATAAAATTATGGTACATGTATATTTGGTACATGTATATTTCCTTCCCGTTGGTTGTTATTAGGTGGAAAAGCACTGAGGAAGTGGTTTAGTTTATGATTTGTCAAGTTTCAATATCAAATTTACAATCTCATGCTATATTTATATTTGATGTAGGTACTTTTAAGAATTGTGACTCTTTATCCTGAGTTGAAGTAATTGTGGATATGGCCATAAGTTAACCAAAGTTCGATCCTAACAAAGTTGAGCATCTCCTCTGTTGAGTTGTTAATAAAAAAGTTGATGATCTTGATGAACTTGTGTTGTAGGTTATTTGTATTTTTGGGGAAGCTTATGTGGATGTATATATGGCTTGTTATGATACAATTGTAACAGATGTATCTGAGGATTCATGTTCCTTTGATGATGATCATTGTAATCCATCAGGTTGTCTTGGTGGAAAACTTCCATTTGTATTATTGTTTTTGATACTGCAAGAAATGACACAGTTTTATTTATCAAATTATGGTGATTTGCTTGATGCTTGCATATTCTAAATAATAGTTACAACTAAAGAAACATATTACAGGCGAGTTAAGTGATATTATTCTCAAGTGTGTTCTCTATCAAAAACTTAAAACTTTAGCCGTCTTTCCACTTCTCCATAATTCTTCAAAGTTTTTCTTTGGAACCATTGTCGATCTTTTCTTATAAGTGTTGATTTAATTTTTTTTCCCTCGTACTATTATGCATTAAATTTAACCTGATTTTATTTTTTTCGTTGGTTTCATCATCGTTGTTGACCCATCTTGTATAATTCTGCAAACATCTCGATATCGTCTTTAAGCCGTTTTACCACACTCCTTCACCTCTGTATGAACTACTTTTGGGTATATTTTTGTAGTTTGTTATTTCTATAATTTAGTTTTAATGTTGCATACCCAAGAAAAGAAAGAGAGGAGGGATAAAGTTGTAAAATTGAGGTACTTAAAATTAATTTTAAATGGGGTCAATGAAATTAGGTTAGAAACAAAGAAGGCAGGGGCAAAATAGACAATGTAGGGGTTGATGTTGGGCTATAAGTAGAAACGCAAGAAGACCGAGGATTCTCATAGCCTATGAGAGAACAGAGCGCCCTCAGGAGTTGCGGCTCTGTTCCGTTGCGGGCTTAGATCAAACCCTAGATAACCATTCTCTTTGAATCTCAGCATCGTCTTCATGTTGTTGCTGATTACAGGGAAGGTCTCATATACTGTATTTCATTACAAATCAACTTAACTAAGGCCGATCCAATGGGCTCTCGCTTTCATATCTGTGCGTGAGAGCTCAATTTCACCCGGCCGATAACTGCTTTCATGGGGGCAGCCTCAAGGGTTTTACATGTTTTTATTTTCATGTTTACAATCAGGTTAACTGCCCTAAATCTCCCATATCTTAATTAACCACTTTGTTGATGAACATATGTAGCTGTTTCGAATGATCACTTTTCACTTTGGTTACGAGATTTTGTGAAGTTTGTTTTTTTTTTCCTTTTTTATTATCAAACTTTTGTTGTTTTGGATGAACAAGAACTGAAATTTATCATGCTGATAATATTCAAATGATCCTAGAATTACTGGCATTAAAATGTAATGTTTGATTTTTCTTAAATTTTAAATGGAGAGATGTAGGGATTTGATTTTGTGTTTAAAAGTTCATTTGGTGATTTGGGAAAAATTTATAAAAAAATATTTGTTTTTTCCAAAAGGTATTTACTTTTGTTTCAGATATGAAATTGTTATGTTAGAGTTGAGTCATGGGATTTGGAATTTGGAGTTTTGGATCTCAGCCTGATCGATTATTTATCTAGAGAACAAGATTAGCTTTAAAATTAATGTTATTTTACATTTTGAGAATTGAAGGCAATTTATTTTTTAATTACAAAAACTTGAACGAAACAATGACATTTATCAAGTTTAAAACTTTAAGAATCAGTTAATGGAAAATCATCTCTCCCCGCACAATACTAGTGACTAAAGCACAAAACTACAAAGTAGTCATTTTCTTCCAACAATGGATGAAAAGAAATGTGATAATGATTTCAATTCTACAAACATTCAGCTCTTTGATTGGATTGGCAAGAAGGGCACCCAGTTCTCTGTTCTTTTGTACATAAACCAAAAAATAAAAAAACCTCAAGGAGGTTAAATTTAAAAATAATTTTTGAATACCTTATTCAACAGTTGTGGTACAATATAGTGGAATAATTGTTTGAGCGTTATAGAGAGAATAGAAAGGAATGTTGCAAGAGGAACCTTATAAGGATATTTTATTTGATTTGAACACAGCAAATTTACAACATTTTGCTCAAGATTACTAAGCTGGTACAAACATCTTAAAAACCGACAAGATAGTATGTATGTATGTGTGCGTAGAATCTAACAAATAAATGTGTTTTTAGAAGTACAATAAGGCTTTTATTCTAGTAGTGTGTGCTGAGTGTGTTGTTTATCAAGAGATACTAATCACGAACACTAATTAGTGTTTGTGCAGAATAATTTGACAGCCATATTGAGGTTGAAGAGTTATGACTGGTGAAGGAGCATGAGTATACGATGGAGAAAGCTCAAACCAAAAGTGCTGCAAGATCATTGCCAGAGCTAGTTTTGCTTCTATCATGGCAAAGTTTTGTCCGATGCATATCCGAGGACCCCAACCAAATGGAAAGAACGATACTTGGTTCTTC
>JAYMTE010003016.1:0-10339 GCA_036897545.1 Pelargonium fulgidum
TGTTACATATGTTTTAACAGTTTTAAACTCATGATGTCAACAAATATATTAAATATATAAAATTTATCAATTCTAAATACTAAACTATTTCATTAAGTGTACTAAATATATGTAAAATACATATATTTTGAATACATGTACCAATCCCCCTCCTTATATTAATGCGTTTTCGACAAGTAAATCTAATTTATTTTTCTAAATATTTTGTGAGTTTGAGTTGTATAAAATAAATATGATTTTTAATCGAGTAAATTCACTCAAACACACATTTTAATATGACCTCAAATTTGCCCCCCTTTCATGCCGATTTTGGTCTTTTTGGGCATCCAAAAATCAGATCCAAAAAATTATCCAAAACATGAATTGCCAATTACTGCTAAGAGCAATTACCGGGTTGGTCGAGCACACACATCATCTTACATGCAACCCAAAACCCGACCTGCCACTCCTCCAAACCCGCAACCTCAAAGAACTTGAGACGCTACATCCTAAAATCTGATCCATAAATGACCAGAACTTGAATTGCCGATTAGAGCTAATAATTTAGACCATAATTTGTGAGTATTGAAAACCAATAAGAGCAATTATCAGGTTGGTTACACACACACACACCCCTAACATGCAATCTAAAACCTGACCTGCCACACCTCCAAAACCCGTAACCTCAAAGAGCTCGAGACACTTTTTAATCCATACACAATCAAGTCTCTTTATGACTGAATATCACTCCAAGAAAAGAAGAAAAAAAAAAGGTCACCAAGATGGTAGGGGCAAAATGGTCATAAAAAAATAAAAAGTTTCCTTGTAAACAAAGTTAGAAGGGACAGAACCAAGCCTAACTGTGATAACGAGCGAATGTCACAGGCGAGTAAGAGACACAAAGCCCTCAAAATCGAACACATATATAGGCAGAGCCTATTATAGTAGCAGAGACACAAAAACAGAGCTCAACAATGGCGGATTCGGGTCGAACCAGAGGCATGTTTGGAGTTTCAATGTGCGGTGGTCAAGAAGAGCTTGAGCATCTCTCCAGAGACGGAAGCCACTACAGTCTCACTACTGGGATTCTTCCATCTCTTGGCGCCAAAAGCAACCGCAGAATCAAGCTCAGGAACACAATCATATCTCCTTATGATTCTCGTTACAGGTCTCAATCTCACGACCCACCTCTTCTTTTCTTGTTTCTGCTTCTGTTTTGGCCTCAATCTGTGTGAAAATCATCAAAGTTTGAAACTTTTTCTGTTTTTGCCTTCTGGGTTCTGCTAATTTTTTCATCATTCTCATGGGTCTGTGTAGAAAAGAAGGAATTCAAATAATGGCATTGGTTTTTGTGATGTGAGGCCTTGTTTCTAACTAAAGAGATTTGCTATATCTTGTGTTCTGTTAGTATTATATTAGTATTTTTCTTCATGATAATCTCTATAAAGAGTTTGTATTAGTATGTTCTGTTTTTCAATTTTGGGTTGTTGGAAAAAAGATAGCTTTTTGAATATTGATTAGCCCTGTTAGTAACTAAAGTCTAAAAGTGTTGGTTTGTTAGTATCTGTTTGTGATAATTTGTACAGTTAGTGGGTTTCAATTTGAGAGCTTCAGGTTTCTGTGTCTTTCACTTTTATTTGGGTATTATCAATTTTGGGTAGTTAGAATAAAGATAGCTTTTGAATATGGATTTACTTTGTTAGTAACTAAAATTTGTTTGTATTGTTTATTTGGATCTCTTGGATTATACTTCTTTTTATAACTAGTAACAGTGTTTTGTTTACATCTATTTTCTAATTTTGGTACTAAGAGCCAGTTATTTTTGGATTTCTTTGTGTCCTCACAAACTCTTGTTTTTGCAGTTTCTTATTTGGAAGCATAGTGTCCTATTTCTCTGTCAAAAAAATATTCACATTCAACAAAATACAGTTGGTATTTTATAAAAAAAATTTGAAGTTCTTTTTGTTTCTATAAGATGGGATTTGGACTCTTGGACTTGTATTCTAATTGTGAGATCCAATGGCCAGTTTTCATTCTTTGAATGGTCAGTCAGATCAAGCTGTTCCTAATTGGCAACATTGTGCAATTCTTGATTTGACTTCTTTGGATCATGCACTGTTTTGACTTCAAATTTTTATTTAATGAATCAAATACTTGCCTAGTTGTGTCTTGTGTGTATCTGTATTTAAGTTATGGCTTAAAAAATACCATCTTTTAATGTTGATTTGGATTTCTTGATGCCTAAAATTAAGAAACTACAGATAATTAGAAGTTAAAATTTGTTTTTTTTTTTCAGGTCATGGGAAACATTTCTTGTGGTTCTTGTCATTTACACAGCTTGGGTGTCACCATTTGAATTTGGGTTCCTCACAAAGCCTCAAGGCGGGCTCTCCATTGCTGATAATGTTGTCAACGCCTTCTTTGCTATAGATATTGCCCTCACTTTTTTCGTAGCGTACATTGATAAGTCTACGTACCTATTTGTTGATGATCATAAGAAGATAGCGTGGAAGTATATGAGAACATGGTTGGCCTTTGATGTCATATCCACAATCCCTTCTGAGCTAGCACGGAAAATTTCCCCCCCTTCTTTGCGTTCTTATGGCTTATTCAACATGCTTCGCCTTTGGCGTCTTAGAAGAGTTAGTGCCCTATTTTCCCGATTGGAGAAAGATAGGAACTATAACTATTTCTGGGTTCGATGTGCAAAACTCATATGTGTAAGTATCTACAAAATTGTTTGGATACTCTTTTCTTCTATTGATGCACTTTCTTATTAGAAGTACAATGCTGCTCTTTGTAGGTCACACTTTTTGCAGTCCATTGTGCCGGATGCTTCTTTTATCTTCTCGCTGCACGCAATCATGATCCTGCTAGGACATGGCTTGGAGAAGCTGGTCTTCAAGAAAGTATATGGAATAAGTATGTAACTTCAATATACTGGTCCATCACTACCCTCACAACTGTTGGTTATGGCGATCTCCATCCCGTGAACACGAGGGAGATGCTTTTTGACATCTTCTACATGTTGTTCAACCTTGGACTGACATCTTACTTGATTGGAAACATGACCAACTTGGTTGTTCATGGCACAAGTCGAACTAGAATCTTTGTGAGTAAATTTGGATTCATAGTTTATATGAGTTTTTATGTTCATGTTAGTGTGTCTTTTTGTTCATGTGTTTTGTATATTTCAAACTTCAGAGGGATACTATACAAGCTGCCTCGAGTTTTGCTCAGAGGAATCAGCTTCCTCTTCGCCTGCAAGATCAGATGCTTGCACATTTGTGTCTGAAGTTTAGAACAGACTCCGAGGGACTTCAGCAGCAAGAGACTCTTGATTCTCTTCCCAAAGCGATTCGATCTAGCATTTCACATTATCTGTTTTATTCTCTCGTAGATAAGGTGTACTTGTTTCACGGGGTTTCAAATGATTTGCTTTTCCAGCTGGTAAATTACTAAGAATATTAGTAGCTTTCATGGTTAATTTTTTTTTTTTTTTTCCTGAAAGATTGATCTATATTTCTTTGTGTTTAACCTTTTAAGGTCTCGGAGATGAAAGCCGAGTATTTTCCACCCAAAGAAGATGTAATCTTGCAGAATGAAGCGCCAACAGACTTTTACATCCTTGTCACGGGAGCTGTGGTAATAACATCTCTTTTAGATTTCCCGAGAATTTGTTTACTCATCTTTAACTTTTCAAGTAACATTTCTACTATCTTGTGGTTAAATTATGTAACAGGAGCTATTGGTTCTCAAAAATGGCGTTGAACAGGCAAGTTTAACCATCAGAAAACCTAGAAATCAACATATTTTTCTACACCTCCGGAGTGTTTTGCTGATAGAATCATGGTTTATGATTTCAGGTTGTTGGAGAGCTAAGAACTGGCGATCTTTGTGGGGAAATCGGTGTTCTTTGTTACAAGCCACAGCTGTTTACAGTGAGGACTAAACGATTAAGCCAGCTCCTTAGGCTGAACCGTACTACGTTCATGAACATTGTTCAGGCTAATGTTGGAGATGGAACCATAATCATGAACAATCTCCTTGAGGTATATATAAACTCAATAAAATCTTGGATACGATGGACAAGTTTTTGTCTCCTCACCTTTTGCTGATAGTGAAATGGCGCAATTTGCGCAACATTAGTACATATAGTATTTAACATGTGTTTGTTGCTAAACTGATTGGTGGGGCATGCAGCACCTGAAGAACTTCAATGATCCAATTATGGAGAGTGTTTTGGTGGAGACAGAGAACATGCTAGCTCGTGGTCGAGTGGACCTACCTCTCAGTCTTTGTTTTGCAACTATGAGAGAAGATGATTTGTTGTTGCAACAGTTGTTGAAACGAGGTCTCGATCCAAATGAATCAGACAACAATGGCAGGACATGTGCGTTAATGTTAAACTTTTCTGTTTTTTCATGTTCTTCGCCGTTTCTTTACATATCAGATGCAGATTCTCATGTCAAAAGTGTTCTTTTGTGTTTTCTCTATATTTCCAGCATATAGCAGCGTCTAAGGGAAGCGAGAACTGTGTACTTCTCCTCCTAGATTACGGGGCAGATCCTAATATCCGAGGTATTTTCTAGTTTCTAGCCCGTTAAACATCAAACTATAGACAAGTTTACGTAGATATAAGATAGTGTTTGAATTAAAATTTGAAAACATTACTGATAGGTCTAGTTTTGGTGTCCTATAACATGTAATTATACTATTTTTCAAACATCTGATATTGATATATGCATATTACAGACACAGAAGGAAATGTACCTCTGTGGGAGGCTATTCTGGGAGGTCATGATTCTGTGGTCAAATTGTTATCAGAAAATGGCGCGACCTTAGATTCTGGTGACACGGGTCATTTTGCGTGCACAGCAGCTGAGCAAAACAACCTCAATGCCCTCAAGGAGATTGTTCGCCATGGAGGGGATGTGACACAGCCTCGGGCAAATAGAACTACCGCGCTGCATGTAGCAGTCTGCGAAGACAACGTTGACATGGTCAAGTACCTTTTGGAGCAAGGAGCTGATGTTGACAAACCCGACATCCATGGATGGACTCCAAGAAACCTAGCAGAGCAGCAAGGTCACCAGGAGATTCAGTTTCTTTTCCAATCGTGTAAAGAGACGAGACTTGAAACTGCAGCGTCAATGCCTGAGAGGAGTCATGGAGTTCGCTTCCTGGGAAGGTTCACAAGCGAGCCAACGATAAAAACCTTACCTCAGGAAATCCCGTTTCCCCCAGATGGATCGTGGAGCCAAACACGTCCAAGGCGCAAGACTAACAACTTCCATAATTCGCTGTTCGGGATAATGTCTGCAGCACATGTTGGAGGACCCGACTTTCTCTTCCCCCTTGACGAGCATAAAGTTGTTACCGAGACTATGAGCAGCCCTGGAGCAACCTGTCTTGCCAGAGTAACCATTTCTTGTCCGGAGAAGGGTGAAGTTGGAGGGAAGCTTGTTCGACTTCCCGAGACCTTCCAGGAGCTGCTCGACATAGGTGCTCAGAAGTTCGGTCTTCAGTCTGCGAAAGTTTTAAGCAAAGAGCAAGCTGAGATTGACGATATATCAGTAATTCGGGATGGCGATCATCTTATTTTTGTAACGAATGATGAAACAAATGTGCAAAGCTCGCACAACAAGGATTTATAGCGCGTAGAATAGAGAATTTTTGTCTTCATTTTACAGAAATTTTCTTGAGTACCAGCAAAAGATAAATGTGAAGGTGAGGGCATATGTGAAGCAAACTTGCAGTTGATATATATATATATATACACACACACACACGCAGAGAGAAAAGGCACAAGAACCTGTAATAAATTTCTTAAATACATAAAACTGAAGAAGAAAATTATATCTTCAAACAACATTTGTTTGAGCATAGATACTAATATACTATGTTATAATAAAATAGTCTATTTCAACCTACATAAATGTGCTCTTTCTAATTTCTAAAATTTGTTTGTGGTAAGCTTTACAGGCTCATGCTTAGTTGCCGAGCTAATGCACATCTTAAATCTACACCTGCCATGGATTAAATCACTCCAAAAGATGCTGTAAATTCAGCTCCTTCTCATCCTTGATTACATTAGTTTGAGCATTTTCAGCCGCTCTTCATGTTCCGGGACTAGTTTTGGTGGTGTGTAACAGCCGCCAAGATCCTCCACTACGTATTCCTGTGAAAATGTTAAATGAAGTAAATACAGTAGGAATGTAGAAGTAACATATCGGCTCTAAGTTGTTGGAATTTTTTTTCAGGACTGCTTATAAAAGAATGAGATTCCAATTCGTAAGTTCATATAAGATGATATGACCATGGCAAGCGGAGTAGGCCGGGCCAAACAAAGCCTCTGATCAGAGCTAAACATAGACCTCAGGGAAAGGTACGGGGGGACCCATCAAGGGCGCAGCGAATCAGCACGGGGGACATCCAACCTGAAGTCAACGTCACCCCGGCTGAGGAGGCAATAACATCAAAAAAATTTATCATGTGATACCTAAAATGAATCAAGTTGTGTTAAGTTTTAGGCCAAGCAACATATGAACTTCAGTTTCACTAGACAACTACCCATATAGTAAGAATTGAAAAGATGAATCTTTACAAAATTGCATTGGCAGTTTGATGTCATACCTGAGTAAGCTCCCTCTTGGTGAGGATGTGGTAGTGTCTTTGCCAGATCCTCTGAATTGCCATAGTGGCAGCAAGAAAACCGTAGGCAATACCTAGAATGGCAAAGATGACGACAAAAACAATAACCAGAGCAAAACATGCTTCCATAGAGGCAGGAAAACAATCAAGGATTCCCCATCCATAACAGCAGTTCTGGCAGCCAGCCATCCGCGGGTCGTTGCTGTTGAGGGAGGAACAATGCAGTATAAGCCCAAAAAACCCAAGCATAACAAAGAATGCCAGTACTCCTGGTTGTGCCGCAAATAGTCAGAACATGAAAACAAAGTACGTCAGCAATCTTTCAACAATTGAATCCAAAGCAAAGTGGCAACAAGTGATGGAAGAATTCATAATTGTTCATCAAAGCACAACTGTCAACAAAGTTACTGATGAATAAACACAGCTGACTTTGAAATCCAACTAAATTACAGTGTACAAGACTTTTTACTGAACCTTGACATGTAGATTATAACTACTAAATTAGAAAGACATTGGTGAACCTTGACATCTACAATGTACAAGACTTTATAGTCTTAGCATAGAAAACGATAACTTAATGTATTAAGTGCTCAAAATGTGAAGTATTTACCTATACAATAGTAAAATGGTATAGGATGTTTCGACAGGATACGATCCCAACCGTCACTGAATGAATCCCTGAAGGTACCATCTTTATCCATGAGATAAGCAAAGGCACCAATTGCAGCTATTACCTGAAATATGGTACATTTTTTCAGACATATAAAAAGGAGCTTCTGTGACTGCCTAATAAATTCAAGTACTCTGCATTGGATGAACAAAACGGTGTCCTAACCAATAATATAGTAAATAAGAATAGTATCATAGAAAGGAAAACATAAAATAACTGAATATTATTGCAATTTTGGATAGAAACAAAGGCACAATGAACTAAGTGCTTGATTAAGAAACAAGTACCAGGCAATATTTACTTTGAAGGTGGGAGGGAGGGAGAGAAAGAGAGACTCACAGTTTGTACAACCAAAAACACAAGGAAAACATCCCTTGCCACAAAAAGTCTGAATTTTATTTTCCTCCAAGAGTTGTCCTCAAACAATGAAACCTGAAGGTGAAATTGAGCTTTGCAAGTAGAGCAATGTGAGAAAGCAAATCCTTCCTATAAAGAGGGGAAAAAAGCAGTTAGTATTTTGAAATTCTACAATTAAGTGTAAATTAGTACTTACTTTAACTGAACGCCAATGATCAAGGCAATGGCGATGAACAAATTGTTGGGTGCCTTTGCACATACAAGGAGATATTAATTCATCATCTGCAAGATGGAAGATGAATTAGAACAAAAGTATTCTTACTTCAGTACAACATAAACAAACAAATGTTACTTCAACAAAAAATTTGTCAAGAATAAGAATTTATGACATGATAAAAATTAAAAAGAAGAGAAAGAGCTTCACAATATAGCAGTTCCCATATACAATTAGAATCCTCAATCATAATCATTAAAATATCTCAATTGATATCAATCAATATTTAACTCAACAATCCTAAGAAGATTTTAAATGCACCAAAGCAACTAAATCATAAAAAGATTGTTCTACCCATTAAATTGTTATGCTTGTTATCATCTATCATCAATTGCTCGACCTTATTGAGAAGCATACTGAGCAGAGCCATCTGCAGATATATCTAACTTCCAAATGATATTTTGGGTCACCAAGAAATATTTTAGAAAATTCATCCCACTATTTTGTAGTATAGAACAGTGACATGCCTGAGCAATTCTGCTTATAGCTCGGTTGTAAGGAAAAGTTGAGAGAATGAGGTCAATACGTTAACAAGGACTCTACTACAGTTACTTTCTACATCTGGCAGATCAAATACCGGCAATTACCCAGCAAAGGAAGGCCCAAATTACAAGTCTCCTGCTTCCACTGAGCTACTAAATTCAATGGCTAATACAATGCATACTTAATAGATGGCTAATACAATGCACACTTTAGATTAGCACAATGCATAAGATTCTAAGATGGTCAAAACGTAAAAACACGAAACAGTAAAATCACATAACAGACAGCCTCAACACAACTCCTATTTGACAAAAGATCAATTAACTTTAGTCTTTACACATCTCAAGATAAATGATCACCTGACTCGCCATCGCACTCAAGACAAATGCGACAACAAGGAATCAAACCCGCTTCAATATCTTCATCCCTTATCTCACTTGAGCTTCCTACAGGCGAATCGGTCTGGTTGTCGAGCAGAGGATCAGAGTCGGTTGGGTTCCGTGCATCCGAAGGCTGCAGCTGCACTTCCCCGTTCATTGATCACCTCTTCCCGAACACAGACCGCTGCCAAAACCCTTAAATCAATTTAGTTCGGGTCGCAAATGATCAAAATCCGAGCAAGTCCATATTTGGTAGCCGGGAAACGATATAAAAAAAAAAAAAAGACAACAGGAATCGGACTCAGAAGATCAGATTCAATGCAATTTTATGTTTACAAGAGCGAAAAAAAATTGAGTCGAAATTTGTTGTTTCCTCATCTTTCTCGATAACCGTCATAACGATGAAATAATGATAGTAATAATTGAAGATTCAACACGCAAAGATCAAAGATGAGTTGATGAGTACCTGGGATTTCCAGAGAAAATTCAGAGAAAAAGTCAGTGATCTTTTGAAGGTCGTGGTCGTTGGATAAGAGCAAGCCTATGCGAGAGAGAGAGAGAGAGAGAGAGAGAGAGAGAGTAGGGCTTTTACCTGTTTGGCGCGCAGTGAGTAGGACCCACGAGTGGGTCCTTTTGGATGAGCTTGATATTCTTTGGGCCTCTGTTTTCAAGCCCAATCACATATTTACTTGGGCCTAATTGGTTCTGTACATGCTATTATCGGCAGGCTTGGATTTTAGACGTTACCTCAGTTTTTATTCTTGTGATATTTTTCAAAAGACAGTGAGTGTGACACGACCATGTTGACTAGTTGTGTTAATGATCTTGAATGGTTGAGATAGAGATATATGATGAAGGACGAAATGGACTAGCATGTCCATTGTCTAATATATTCATCTTCATTTTTCTTTTGCTTTTTATGTCATTTCAGTCCATGAAATTTTGTACTGTTTTTTTTTTTTTTTTCCTTCTCTTAATTAATTAATGATGCACATGTTTGGTCCGGTCAATACAAGCACTCTAGAATATGTGCTAATTTTCATATGATAAAGTTAACCACTTTCTTACTTCTGTTTTTTTACAAAAAAAAAAATAGAGCACCCAGTTGGTAGTTTTTTTTTTCTTCCCCTAACTGTTCACTTAAACACTAAAAAAAAAAAAAAAAACTTCATGGTGAGAGTATATTTCTGTTTCACGTACCCAACAGAAACCGAATATTTCTAACGTTCACACTTCACACCCATGCAATGCATCCAGATTTAACGCACGTGAGACTGTGGGAGTGACATTTTCCTCATATCATTGGTCAAGAAAATCAACTTATTAACCACTGTGCATGCCAATTGTAGGATTCAAGTTGGGCTGCGTGAAGTCTGAACCGAAAAATTTAATAACAAAAAACGCATGGGTTCAATTTGTTGGTGAAAATTTTAAAATAATTTGCTCTTTTTTAAAAATAAAAGTCATACAGTTAATTTTCAGACCCATACACAAGCCCTCAATTGAGAATGACTCAATTTGATGGATATATATATATATATA
>JAYMTE010003017.1:0-10338 GCA_036897545.1 Pelargonium fulgidum
CAAGACACTCATTTTGGGACAAAAAATTTAGACAAATAGGACACTCATTTTGGGACAGAGTGAGTAACATATACGAATTGTTAATGTTCTGTACTATTGCCTATCACATCTCTTAAGAATTCAATTAAAACAAAGGCACGCCGGGTCAAGCGTTTTGTATTCCTTTTGAGCTATCAAACTCAAGTTTTCTTGCCATGTTGGGTGATAATTTGGGTTAATAACGGATAGCTACCCATATATTATAGCTCAATAGCTAAAAAAAAAATAATTCAGTTTTTCACTAAAAATAGAATAGATCATGATCGTTGGTAATAAATCACGATCAACGGACAAGATATACATGTACAGTCAGAAGCATCGCACCCATCTCCTGACCAATCCAGAGGTTGAAGATAACGAGTTTTGGCTTAGCTGCAGATTTTGATACCACTTCACTCTCTCTGTATATTTCTTCTTCCCCAAATTTCTCTTCCTCCACAATCAAATCTATACATGTGAAACACAGCACTCAGCCCAAAAATGACAGCCATTTTTGCCTCTAAAATCATAGCCTCTCTTCCTCTGAGCTTCTCAATCTCTGGGCCACGTCCTTGTTCACTCTTTGCCAAATCCCACCTCTTCTCGGTAAAACCTCTGACGCTGACTTTTTCGAAATCGTCGGGAGCTGAGCTCTCGGCGACGGAAGATGAGTGGCTGAAGAGACTCCCCGAGAAGAAGAAGCCTCTCTACTCTCACAGCTTGCCTTGTATCGAGGCCTGGTTGAAGAGCCTAGGTTTCCACCAGAGCAACGACGACCGGGCCGTCTGGTTCATTGAGAAACCCGAGTGGCACGCCCAGCTCTCGCTCGATGTCACTGACCTCTATATAAGGTAATTAGTTCGGTGTTTGTGAATTGCTGCTGTAATTTACCTATCGGGGTTTTTGTTAGCAAGTATAGATATGGATATTCATATACTACTGGTTGTTTCTTTCATTTCTCTGTACAAGGACTTCTATTTTGAGTGGCTACTAGGTTCAAGGTTGCATTCTTGCTTGGTTATAGTCTACTCTTGCTATGTTGGTTTTTTAGGCCATTTGATTCTTCTCTAGATGTGTTGTTGCTCCTCTTAAATGAAAAAAATGAAAGCAGCCATATTATTAGTAAAATTTTCTATATAAATGGATTCAGCCATACTAGTCAGAAAGTAAAATAGACTAGAAGCAAATGAAATCATGATGGTGGCTAATCTTTACTATATAGGTTTGAAAGATTCTTTAACATTATACTTGTATCTTTTCATGGTAAAGGTAAAACCCTTTGGAAAGGAGCAAATATGAGAGTCATGACTCGGGGAAATTCTTTTAGCATACTTGTACATCTTTTCATGTCGTGTACATGACCAAAGTCTAATATGGATGGTTAGATTACGCTTCCTTTACATTCCAAGATTACATTTAAGGTTACAGAGTCTAGATCCTTCCAAGATTTGGTGGAAAGAACCTGGACTAGACAGTAAAGACACTTAAGCTGTTACCCAACAAGATCAGACACTTTCATTCAAATTGTCATGTTTATTCTGTATGGGTGTTTAAATTTGCATTGATAGTTACTAAAATCCCATTTAGGATTGCATACATCAATAGGTCCACATTGTGCTAGAGCAAGTTTGCATAGCAGGGCTATTTTCCATTTGATGGTTTGGGTTTGCCCAAAGAAAAGATATCATCTGATTATGGTGAAGAGTAAGAAATTTGAGATTAATGGTGATAGGTGCTATAAACATGGGATAGCAAAAATTGGGCTTTCTGATGATTTTCTTGGATGAGTATGTTTCAATGATTTTAATTTGCTTGGCATTCTTTCAATTAAATTATGACCATTGGTTACTACTCTCCACACTAGAACTCAATTATCTAAAGGCACCTTTGGTATCTTCACTTTTCTACTTCCAATTGATTTAAGTTCTCTTATTTAACCCCCTATATTTTCTCTTCTTCCCAACGTATGGGACCTCAGCTGGGCTAGGGTATTTGCTATTTGGTTCTTAAGCTCCTTGTCATCCTCCTGGTATCATGGTTACAAGTCTTATTTGATCCCTACAGCATGTTTATAGCTTGCCCTACATATCTTATTTGATCCATGGTTCCATATATAGATGAGATTTGATAGGACACAAGCTCCATGTATTCTCAAAATATACGCAATTTTAGAGTACTAGCTAGCAGGATACTTATTTCAATAACTAAAGGATAGTGACATGTTGGTTGGAAAATTTAGGATAGATCTCTAATAGGGACATATTAAACAAATAAAGAGAAAGATGGTAAGATTTCTGTTAGGAATTTTGGGGTTGCTGGCATGGGAGGTGGGCTGTGAGATGGGGAGGGGGGGATGGGTGATAGGTCTTGCTGGATCGTTAGGGGTGTGTTCAGTTACCGTTGCAGAATTGGAAGCTATTTGAATGGGTTTGAGGTTGGCATGGCAAGAATGGTGGAGGAATGTAGCTTGTAATGTGGACTCTCGGTCAATTTTCGATCTAGTTGACGATGGTGAGAGAAGCTGGAGCGTCTTTGTGACGTCAGAGAAGTGTTGATTAGGTCTTGGAAAGTGGTCATCGAGCATTGTTTAGTGTAATAGTGTCACAGATGGTTCGACAAACATGGCTCTGGTTCAAGAGAGGTTGCAGCTCTTTTGTTCCGCGTTGGTGTCGCGTGAGGATTTGCAGGGTGTTAGCTGGCCGAGAGATGTGTGCCCATAGACAGTGAAACTGACTACTGAGATAGGTGTTGTCCCATGGGTTCTTTGAGTTATGTCATTTGCTGTTTTAGCTGGTTTTTCCTGCTGAGAATTATGTTTTACAATTTTTAGGCAATGAGGAAGAAAATTTGGAAAAAAGTTTTTCTTTCTTTGTAGCTTGTCCAAAGTCTCGGTTCTCAATGACTTCATATAACATTCTCTGAACCAAACATCCACAAGAATTCTCATTTCATTTTGTTGAGCCATTTCATGAACTGTGAAGCATCGTTGATGTAGGTATTTGAAGAATGGACCTGGAAATCTGGATAAAGACGTAGAGAGAAGATTCAGTTATGCACTGAGCAGAGAAGATATTGAGAATGCCGTTCTGGGAGGGCCTTAAGGACAAATACAATGATTTCTCAGTTTTGAGAACATATCCCTGGAAATATAGGACCTTGTTCAATTCCAATGTACTCAGTTTTTTTTTTTTTTTTTTTTGCAATGCATAGTGATTTTATCCTTTTAGAAATTAATGCCAAAGAGAGGAATCATGAAGTTTTGGTTGCTTATATTACATTCTCTTTGTCCAATAAACACAACCACATTAGAGTAGTTGACATTTTTCTTCATCAAGGTACAGCTAAAACCTAGATTATGCTCCCTGACCCCAAAAATTATTGTACAATTTCACAACCTAATAGAAAAAATATAGGCTGTACATGAACCATTCGCAGCCAGTCAGTCTAGGGTTCCACGGGACCAGTATTCCTTGACAAGCTGCCCGAACAGCGAATCTTCCCTCTTCATCAGCTTCATTGGCTCATCATACTCCAGTTTTCCTGAAACCAAAACATTTGAATCAGATATGAAGCTACATTCGTATTTCCCAACCGAAAAAATCATATAGAGTTCAATGAAACTAACCATCACTGATGGCAAGTACCATCGTGCAGTCCATCACGGTTGGTATCCTGTGAGCAACCGTGATCACAGTGCAATCTGCAAACTCAGTCCTGATTGTTTTCTGCAGAATGGTGTCTGTGGCATTGTCTATCGATGCAGTTGCTTCATCGAGCACCAGCACTTGACTTCTTCTCAACAGAGCACGACCTAAACAAAACAACTGCCTCTGCCCCACGCTCCAGTTTGATCCGTCATCCATGACTGAAAATCAAAATAGCAGACATGCCATCATAAGTTAAAGTGTTGTCAATCTTCATATCTCATTACTAACAGCCATGTCAAGACCTTACCCAAGGAGTCTAGGCCTCTTTCTTTATCTTCAACTGCCTCTCGAAGCTGACACTTCCCCAAAACCTATGGAAATGCATATTATCAATGTCATTTGATACTCGTGCATGCATAGCGAAGAAACATTACTAATCCTAGTACTAAAGAGCATGACGGGAGAGTTTACCTCCCATATTTCTTGGTCGGAATGTTGAGATAAAGGATCCAAGTTGTATCTGACAGTACCGTTAAAAAGAGTAGGATCTTGAGGTATAATTCCAAAACGGGACCTCAGATCATGAAGTCCGATGCTACTGATGTCGATGCCATCTACTACAATCTTTCCTCCAGCCGGCTCCACCAGGCGAAATAGAGCACCTATCAGAGTAGTCTTTCCACTTCCCGTTCGGCCAACAATCCCGATCTTGTGCCCTCCTTCAAATGTGCAACTGATCCCCCGAAGAACAAGTGGTGCGTTGGCTCTATATCTGATCTGTGTATGTCATCAATCATATTTCTCAGTTCTCACTATACTAATCTTCAAAAACTGTTCACCAGTATTCATTTGTACAGAACCTACCTGTAAGTCGCGAATTTCGACTTTCCCCACAGCTGGCCAGTTGGGCGGAGGGCGTTTTTCTTCAATCACTTCCGGGGCTTCACTAGGTATGTGCGTGTATTGATTAAGCCTTTCTACTGAAATTATGTAATTTGCTAGAGTGCACTGATTTTGTATCGACATAACTAGGGACATGTTCAACGATAGACCATACGAAAGTGCCATCCCGATGAACCCTGAAATAACATCATTCACAACCAAAATGATGTCAAATGAGACCTAGGCTATCATATCTTAGAAGATCCTTTTCGAAAAAAGTTTGAAAAACTTACCGGAGCTGAAAGTTCCCGGAGGAAGCAAAACCATGCAGAGTGCTGCAGAGGCAAGAACAGTTGCACTAAGTGTTTCTAGCCGTTGTATTAGCCACTCATTTGCAGCAAAACTGTGAAAGAAGGGACTAGCATTTGTGTCAATGAGGTCAAGGTTCTTTGCAAAGAATCTTTCTTCTTCCTGAAAAGCTCTTATTGTGATGGCTCCTGCTACAGACTCGGCTAGATGGTTTGCTACCAAGGATTTTGTCGTGCCATTTAGACGCATCAACTCTTTCGCCGTGGAAAAGTAGTACTTCTGCAAACAACAAATACCATACTCATAATGTTAAGCTATTAAAGCTGAGAATTCACCATCATATAACCATTCTTAGTATCTACGTACCTGTAAGCAAATGGCCAAATAGATGATTGGTATGGAGACAAACAGGACTTGCCATGTGACAACAGCAAGAACTCCAAGATTGGCATAAGCGTTCGTGGTAGCCCCGACAGCAAAGATTAAGCAGAATGGGACATCAAGATCAACAATACTCAGATCGGACGAGACCTATTGAGAAAATAATTACATTTTGCTTAGTAATGTTATGTGCTACTGTTAATGTATGAACACGTGTTGAAGATGCTTACTCGACTAAGTATTCTTCCAAGAGGAGTGGAGTCGTAGAACGACATGGGTGCACGAAACAAGGAGTTTAATAACTGAGAAAATAAAGATTTGGACGATTGAAGACCCAGGACAACTACTGATAGAGATCTACATAGTAAAAATAGTGTTGATCCGAATCCAATCAACAAGTAAACCACGATCAGTCGCAATGTGCTAACATTTGGGTTGTCAACATTGGCAGCCATCCAGGAGTTCTGTGCTATCTGACCAGCCATAAATGTGATGTGAGCCAGAGTAGCTAAAGAGAAGTATAAGTAGCCTTTGCTTTGACTCAAGTACTGCAAGTATGGCTTAAGCCCAGTGTCTCCTGTTTCTCTTTCTTCTTGCTTAATGAGTTGGTCACCTTTAGATGCTTTAGGCTTTTTCTCCACATAACTCTTGCTAATTTCTCTTGCAGATGTTTCGTGTTTCCGAGTAGAAGTAACATCAGCAAGCCTCTCAGAACCAGCAGTCTCTTTGTGTGCATTGACAAGCTCTAAAAATTCTTGGCTAGAGGCCAATAGCTGATTATAAGGAGCTTCTCGCAGAATTTCCCCGTCTGACATCAGCTGCAGACAAATTAAACATACCAGATCAGATGAACCAGTCACATTATGCAAATAAGAAGAAAACGAAGAATGTTGAGAAGAAGTGCAGTGCCTACTAACCAAAACAGAACTGAATGCGGGCAGGAAATCAATTTGATGGGTCACGAGTAAAACCGTCTTTCCTGATAATGCTCTCATGACGTATTCCTGCAAGGGTTTAAATCAGAGGTCATTAAATTTTGAACCCGAATTCGGAATCACAGAAGCCAATGCATGGTATTCAGAAATGTATTTACATTGAACAAGCTTGAAGCAGTATGTGCATCAACAGCGCTGAATGGATCATCCAAGAGATATATATCAGCATTCTGATAGAGTGCACGAGCCAGTTGAATTCGCTGCTTCTGACCGCCACTCAGATTAACTCCTCTTTCCCCTATTTCAGTGAGATCGCCATATGGAAGCAACTCGAGGTCTTTTACCAGTGAACATCTCTCGAGTGTTTCTTTGTACCTCTGAGTATCCATTGGAGCCCCAAACAAAATGTTGTTTTGTATTGTTCCTGACTGAATCCATGCTGTCTGAGAAACATAGGCAATCTTCCCATAAACCTGGATCTGTAAAGTGAAGAAACAAAACCAGATTATTAAAGTTGCTGTCATAAGAGAAAGTAAAATAGCATATTCAACTTACAGTTCCTTGGACATTTGGGACTTCCCCAAGAATTGCTGCAAGAAGGGTTGATTTGCCTGAGCCCACTTCTCCACATATAGCTACCTTTTCACCATGTTTAACCTCTAAGTTTATGTTCCTGAGAGTTGGCTTTGATGAATTCTCTACCCACGAAAAACTAGCCGACTTGATTAAGATAGTGTGGTTCAAATTCTCTGTGTTGCACTTTCGCCTGACATTCGTGCTCTGCAGCTCCGGCGCCTCAAGAAACTTCACAATACGCGCGAATGCAACCTTAGCTTGAATGACCACCCCAATGACATCAGGAATAGATCTAATGGGTTCCTGAACCAGACGTAGAGTTGCTACAAATGTGAAAACGTTGCTAGCATGGAGAGGAATTTTGAGGAAATAACATGCCCCAAATGTAGCAGCAGAGACCAAAACAGGAGATGACCAAAAGAGAAACCCATTGTATGATTTCCTTAGCTGCACTGCTGATAACCATTTGTACTCAACTTTCCTCAAACTTTCTATCACATTCTTGAAATGTGTTTCCCATGCATATAGCTTCAGCACCTTCATGTTCACCAGAGCCTCAGAACACGCCTTCAGCCTCTCGTCTTGCGCTACCATCAGCCTACTCTGAAACTTATGCTGCAACTTTGCAAGTGGAGTGTTGCATAAAACAGTGAATATTATAACCACCAAGGCTGCAAATGTTGCAAGCCCCACAGAATGGAAAAGAATCGCCAGCGCGATGCAAAGCTGAAGGCTCGTCGTCCAAGTCTGATGGAACCAGAAAGGAAATTCCCCAATTCTATATGCATCCACGGTAACATAGTTCATGATCTCGCCACCTGAGTGAACCATCTTAGCTGCATTTGACAGTTTGAGCTGCTTCTTGTAAATGGCTGCTGTGAGTAGAGACCTCACTTTCAGACCAATTAGTCTGCTACGAAAGTACCATTGCCTTTGTGACAATGATTCGAGGCTCTTTGCAACGAAAAGGGTTATGGCCAGCACATATCCTTCGTACTTGAAAGCTTCCTTACCCTCGGCAACTTCAATGAAGGCATTGAGAAGCAGAGGGCCTGTTGATAGAGTGAGTATCTTCATCAAAGCAAAGAACCCAGAAACTAAAATCTCTTTCTGGTTGCACTGAATTATTGTCCACAAGATTGATGGTTGTGATGATGGTTCAGCCTGTTTCTGCCTGTTCCATTTCTCCAAGAACAGCAAGTAACAACTCTCGGATTGATCAGCCTCGCGCAACTCGGGAATATCTTCCTCCTCTAGAGTCTTCTCTCTACCCATTTTCATTACCGGGTTCATCCACCAGAACGACATTCTACCAAAGAACCCGGCTTTGGCAAATGTACTAGCACGATTAGCACGAGATTCGCCAAGTTTGCTGATGCCATTGGCCTCCCCATTCAAAGGAGTGTAAAGACCATCAGAATCCTCGTACCTGTAGCTCTTATAAGCACAAAGCAGCAACAATATTGCTCCTGGAAAAGAAAGAAAATCCAGAGCAAGTTTGACAGTTACTTCTCTACTGAGAATGGCTGCAAATACAGACAAACAGCAGAAAATTCCAGCTGACAAGAAAGCAATAATAGACAAGAGCCTCAAAGGAGTTTTAGGAAAATGTCTTGGCCATAAGCTCACTGCCAACCCAACAAGAAACCATGTGAATCCCTGAAAAACCATCAGTAGCCACCAATTGAAAGGCAAGGCACTGTGGGTTGTCCTCAACTTCTCTTCCATCACCCAAATGCCTGAGAACAGATACACCAATCCAAGACCTCCATTGAGGACTGCAGATACTATCTGCAGAAGAGAAGAGCCCTGAAACCGCCCGGGGATTCGATCAGTTTTGGGAGATGACTTGTGGATCATGTTGAAGATGAGGATTAGTAGGAGGATGATATCAAAGCAAATCATCAAGGCATGGTTGAGACAAGAAGAGGGCTGGCTAAGAACCTCAAAACTGAAAGTGCAAGCCTTCCCAGGTGTGTCCCAACACCCAGAATCCCCACAAAACATAGTCCACAAATCTCCCATCATTTTGCAAATTGCTAGGTCTGCTCTGCAACATTAACAAGAAACAAAGACACATATAAGTGACTCACAGAAACAGAAATCTATGAAGAATATATTCTAAATAAGTGACATTGAAATCTCTAAGGAAGCATATAATTCCCTCCCAATTAAAAGTTTTGTGGAAACCAGAATATGCCCACCCAATGATTAGATAGTACAAAGTAAAACCAATAATTTTGGGAAAATCAGAATATGTTCACCTCACCCAATGACAAGAAATACAGTGCAAGTAAATAAATGATTTTTTGTTGTTGATTTTGATGAACAAAAACACAACCCAATCAAGAAAAGTAAGTCAAAAGCTGAATTTAGCAAGTACCCATTTTAATTAATTAAATAAAAAGGGTAGAGGGCAGTTACTATAATTTCATAAGAAAACAAAAAATGAAAACGATGAAAAAAAGCAGACACCAAACTTGGTCCAGAATGAAGTAACGTTCAGTTGAAAAGAGTAGATGAAAATGGTAATTGGAATTCAAAAACAAGCACTCAGTAGAGTAAGGGCAAGCAGGTGATTTCACTTGGTTTCTTCTCAGGTTCGAGATAAAAAAATATGGAAATTCAAAAGCAACCATTGTTCTGGCAGTTGAATGATAGAAAATATGATTTCATAATGTGATTCGTAAAAGCAAGCATTGGAGTTGGAGGAGGAAGCAATTGAAGATGACAAACCAGTTGGAGGAGACGGTTGAGTTATTGCTCATCGGAAGTGATGGTGAGGCTGAGGATGAGGCTGTGGCTGGTGCTGGAGAAGCAATTTAGTTTTTTTTTTTTTTTTTTTTTAAGGGGAGGAAATTTAGTTTATACTTGCATTTCGATATGGATCGAAATGATATCGTCATGGCTCACGTTTCTTCCCTGTTGTTTCCGTATACTTGGTGTCGTGTTTTGTCGTGTTTTACGCTATATATTCATATGCTATCAATAATGAGATTAATTGTATCACTGTGAAACACAGGTGTGTGTCCCCTATCTTGCCCAATACTGAGATGCTGCAAAACTAACACTGACCATAAACATTTCAGATACACTTGAAAATAAATATGACTTTGTTTCTGTAGTTCTTTTTGTTTGTTAAAGTTGCTTTCGCCACCTATCAAAACTATTTTCTCATCCTATTTCAAAAAAAAAAAAAAAAAAATGATGATGAATTTTAGTGGCTTCTACTGTTTGATATGACAAACACATGATCCATACATTTTCTTCTACTAAATTAATACTCATTATCTTGGGTTAAAAGAAATTTTGATGTATGAACTTGCTCACAAAATCTAATTCGGTACTTATACTATTAATTCAAATAGAACTAAGTGATCACATTTTTATTTTGAACCTAATTAATTGTCCGCCGTCACATCCTATCAATTCAGCTGTTAAGTCTTGCCTACGTAGAGGTTGTACTGACTTGTTGGCAAAAAAAACACTGACATGGACGCTACGTGGGTGATGACTTGATTATTGGCTGCTGAGGGGTGTAGTTTTTGATGAAGTGTCAATTATTTTAGGGGTAATTACTGATGGATACC
>JAYMTE010003018.1:0-10336 GCA_036897545.1 Pelargonium fulgidum
TACAACAGATAGTCGGGTTCCAACTTCAACAACATAAATAACAATAGTATCAATGATAACTGATTGTCATTCTTGAGTTCTTGCCGATGAAGAAACATCCTAGTAATACCGAACAATACCTATCAAAATATCACAAAAAAAATTTCAACAAAGGAAAACAAATCGAAATTTTCAATCAAGAAAAAAAAATCGAAATTTTCAATTTGAGAAGACATACCAAAACTTCTACATAAAAAAACAGACCACTTTAAAACAAGAGAAAAGAAATTGAAAAAAGCTTTGTGTTATGCATGCAGAGAAAAGAAATTGGTCTAAATAAAAAATAAATAGGATATTAGAAATATAATTATTTAATTAATAAAATAACGTAGGATGAAAATTACGGGCAGCCTCATATAATTGGAGTGATAATAACATGATATTAAAGAAAGCGGCGCAATAATCAGATACTGCATTAATTTTAGGTATACGTACAGATAAGTTCGTCTGGCAAACCCAAACAATATGACAAATTATGCTTATTTTAATAATCACATTAATATTTGTAAAGTGAGGCTTTATGTTTATTAATTTTTTAATTGCGAGGATAACATAGGATATTCCTGAAATTCCTTCCATGACTTTTAATTACAGTGATGCCATGCTTATGTATTTATTCATCCATATTATTTTAACTCAAGTGGAAATTTATTTTAATTCAAATCAATAGTTAAAAATAACAAAATCTTTAGGAGAGATTGAACAGCAAGTACTCACTTTAATAAGTTCAACCAAAATTTTGAAAACCTAATAAACATACACATGAGCTGCCTGGTTTATAGACTTTGTATCAAACCAAAACTCTAATCATTATATTTAAGTTGGATAAGCTAATATATCACTAATAATCCAAGCTGAAAACACTAAAATCCACTTATCCAATTTCTAACACCTATATAATTGTGTTATCCTCTTATTAATTAGCACTCACTTGAAAGTTTATCAAATCACTAAAGCCTCTAGCTATTACCTTGATGTCACCCAAACCCTCCTAACTACACCGTCTGCATCCAAACTCTACCCGTTTTATCCCGCTCCACCCGGGTCAAAAACAAAGAGTAATCCACGTTCAAGTTCAACTTCTCCCGCGATGCTTTGTTTATTTTCATCTTATCATTCCCAATAAAATTTTAGCAAAATTACTTATCATTTTTCTGTCTTAAGAAATATACAAATTAAATAGACTAGTAAAATATTAATGATTTGAAGATAAACATTTCCGTACACAACTTATTTTTGATTAAAACAAAGTTTTTGACATGTGAGAATCCATAATGGTGTGACAAATATAATCAATTTATATTATTAGTTAGTAAATATAAATGAAATTGCCATGCATTGGCATCTCCAACTTCCATGTGTTACTTGGGACTGTGAAACTTGGCCAGTCTCCAAGAATGCGAGACTAGTGCCATTTTGGACCGTTGTGTGCAACTTTTTGGCTTATGTGACCGTTAAATACTAATTAAACTTAGAGTAGTAATATAGTTTGTTAATTTGAGTAAAGATGAGAGAAAAAGTGAAGGCTCGAGCTAAGAAGAGCCGTTGGAGACAGTGTGGGACCGTGCAAGCTAAGAAATCGATATCAAGCTAATATGGGCGGCAAATAAATTATGTTAAAACAAAATAATCATATTACAAATTTTCCACTATTAATCTCTTAAACTTTAATTATTTAATTAGTCACTATTTCTCTCCATATATACCCCATTTTCAGTGTACACACAGCACCACAATCCAGTCCCAAACATTCTTGTGTAAACAGTTGCAATGGCTAAAGACGAAGTAGCAGCAGAGCATGGCGAGTTCTCGGCCAAAGACTACCACGACCCTCCTCCGGCGCCGCTCTTCGACCCCGAAGAGCTCACTCAGTGGTCCTTTTACAGAGCTCTCATCGCCGAGTTCATCGCCACTCTTCTCTTCCTCTACATCACTGTCTTGACTGTGATTGGCTACAAGAGCCAGATCTCCGGCGGCGACGAGTGCGGTGGCGTCGGCATTCTCGGCATCGCCTGGGCCTTCGGTGGCATGATCTTCATTCTCGTTTACTGCACCGCCGGAATCTCCGGTAAGTAGCAATTAATTTTAACATATGAGTGGTTCTCAGGTTCAAGTTATAAAGAAAGTATGTGACTAATTACTATTTGAGTGTATAATTGCAGGAGGACACATCAACCCAGCAGTGACCTTTGGTTTGTTCTTGGCTCGCAAGGTGTCGCTGATTAGGGCGGTGATGTACATGGTGGCGCAGTGCTTGGGTGCAGTGTGCGGTTGTGGGCTCGTGAAGGCCTTCCAGAGCTCGTACTACAGCAGGTATGGCGGTGGAGCCAACGAGCTGGCTGCTGGGTACAACAAGGGCACTGGTTTGGGTGCTGAAATTATTGGAACCTTTGTTCTTGTCTACACCGTCTTCTCCGCCACTGACCCCAAGAGGAGCGCCAGAGACTCCCACGTTCCTGTAAGTGTTGAAATATAGTATTAAAGTATAAACAAACGATCCAACTATTAGGCTGAACTTTTAGCTTCAATGGTTTTTTAGCGTATTATTATAGTTATGTGATCTAGTTTTTTTCTTGCTCAATGACCTTTTTTTAGTATTCTTCTCTTTGCGCTTCTTATATGTCTCTTCTGCTGTTTAGTCCACCCGTAGAACTATTATAGAAGTGGACTCTATTTATTACATCCGTCCACTTTTTTTATAAGCAATGAGACAACAAGTCTATAAAGATCGATGTTTCTTATCTTTAATAGAGACGTTACCCGAATTAGATTTGGACTATATCTCTCCTATGAGTCCACTTACATGCTTACAATAGAATGAACTGAACTTTATATCTATCTCTTTTCAATCTATCTGCAAAACTATAACGAAAATGAGTTTTATATATTTCTTTTTCGGTTCACCCGCAAAACTATAATAATTAACATTTCTTTTATTGTGGTTTAGGTGTTGGCTCCACTTCCAATTGGATTTGCAGTGTTCATGGTTCACCTTGCCACCATTCCAATCACTGGAACTGGCATCAACCCAGCTAGAAGTTTTGGAGCTGCTGTCATCTACAACCAAGAGAAGGCCTGGGATGACCAAGTAAGTTCTTTTTTTTTTTTTTTTTTTGCTATGTCTCTACAAAATCATTTTAAATGTGATGGTTAATAATAGTTTTTATGTCCTAATTAATTGCAGTGGATCTTCTGGGTTGGACCATTCATTGGAGCTTTCATTGCTGCTTTCTACCACCAGTTTATTCTTAGAGCAGGAGCAATTAAGGCTCTTGGGTCTTTCAGGAGCAATGCTTAATCAAGCTTTTTCCATTAGTGGGTGGTGATGATGTGTTTCCAGAAGAATAATTACAATGCATCTCCATGAATTGAAGCAGTTGAATACAAGGAGAAAAATGGAGGGTCTTTGAAGAAAGTGTAGATAAAGGGTTTATTGTGGGTCCCTTTTTGTTTTTTCATTTCAATGTATTTATGTGTTTCTCTTGGTATTGCGAATTGTGATCATGGCATCTTTAATTATATTCTTCTTCTTCTTACTAGCATCTTTTTTTTCTTCTTTTTATATATGCTTCTCTAGCTTTTTTCTTTTTTAATTTTCTGGATTGTGTGCTTGTCTTAATCATTTCCTTTAGCTTTATATTATCAAGATTCATAACTTTGGAATTAAGCTAAACCTTGAAATTTAGTTAATGATATATTTGGTGATTAGTTTAAATTAGTTACTCAATCAATAATTTACAGGATAAGTGGTCAGCATACCATTTAAAAGCCACCGGGCATTTGTGTTATGTAATTAATGTATTACTGTGGAAAAAAATATTATATACAAGACATATGTCATTTTGTAGTACAATAAAGTTTCATTTTACTGAAGATATTAAATGGCATTTAATTAATTAGTATATTTAATCCACTATGCACCTTTTTCTAATCATGCTTATCCTCAGTGCAGTAAGCAACTAGAAAAAAAGAAGAGAGCATTTGATGAAGGAGAGATAAGCAAGCACAATTAAGAAATTGTAATTCCAACCCACAGAGGTTAAATTATATAGTGTTATATGAGTTGGCTTTTGTGGTTTGGATATGAGATGATGCATAATATGTATTTATTATTTGCTGGGAGAGGAGAATTTTATAAAAAGAAAAGATAAAAACAAAGAAAAGAAGGGCATGTTAGGTCAATAATAAGGCATTGGGATTCCTTACTTTTTTATTTTATTAAAAGCTAGCTGATGCCTTATCTTCTTGTTTAATAAATCATTACCACAGACTTAATTTAATTAGCCTTATCTTCTCCATATTTTAGAGCAAAGTAGGTTAGGTTTTAGCTGGTTGATGATGCACATTTGGCTTATTATTATGGGTAGGTACTCATATTAATTAAAATGTCTTCCTGGATTTCCATTTAATTTATGTGTCAAGTTTATGTAATGAAAGTGATTTTGCCATCCAGAAATGACCACAGAAAAAAGATTAATATATATAGTGCTTTTCAACTGCTACTAATTAGTACACTTATATATGGGTTAAGCAAGATTTTCATTATCTATGTTAGCTGTCTGGACAGTTCAATGGCACTGAGCAGATTTTCATTTGATACATATGATTTTAGACATTTTTGTGAGGTTAGTACTCTGTATTTTGTTCTTTTTCTAAAGCAAAGTTACATTTAAGCTTACCTGATACTTAAGGTTCTGTATGAGTTCCATGAGAGTGTGAGAAATAACTATTATTGTACATGTTCTGTTTATATAGAGTCAGTGATATATGATAACTACATACAAAGATGAGTACAAAATTCCAATAGGTTCATTTTTCTACTACCCCTCCCAAATTCAATGTTGAATATAAATTACCTTGTGTTTGTCGTGAAAATGCACATGTATTCGAGTTTTACTGAATTGTGAAGATACATGTTTGGCTACGAGATGCAACTGAAAAAAGAGTAAGGGTGCCTTGAATGAGGAGCTAGCGAATGAAACGACAATCATTTCTAATATGTTTGGTGCATTTATGAAACACGTCATCATGAGCAATCTAAATAGTACCCTAATTGTCATAATAAACAAGAGTAGCATCTATGTGTTCAATACTCATATCTTGCAGAAGACAATGCAACATAGAAACCATGTGCCAAATAAGACTTATTAACAATAAAGAATACGAGGGTTTCAACTAACTGCCGTTACATGATGAAGTGAGAATTCATAAAAAGGTTTTCATCTATGAGAGTAAGACAAACATTGAGTTTGATTGGATAGAAAGAATGTTATTGTCAGTGAGACCAACTCGAGATTAAAGATCACCAATGATCTCTCTCAGACAAAATGAAGATACATAATATGAGACTTAGAAACTCAATATATAATTGTGCGGACCAAGATCTTTCATTTAAAAATGTTGACATATAACTTATTTGATTAGATGAATCAATTGAAATGATAATATACCCAAACATTCAACACTGGTCTTTAAAGCATTTCTAGGAAGTAGTATCAATATTAATGCATCTTCCATGATTTGTTCTCAATTTTATGATTCAGTGATGCCTGCAAAATAACCTCATTTGATTGAAATACAAGTTTGGTTAGCTCATGAGCATTACTAATCACTCCAAGGTAATCCCTATGATTCTTCTCTATGAGTAAAGCAACCTTGCAAAATGATTAAGCTCACTAACTATAGTTTTGATTAACAAAATCATACAATGGCAAATCATTCTTTATCAATCCAAATATAAAATGGGCTTTTCTGTAGGGCCTACATATGTAATGGGCCTAGAGATCTCTCACTGCATCCTCTCTTTCTCTACTCCAAGATCTATGTTCTTCACATATAGTCAAGTCTTGTGACTTGGAGATGTGTATTGGCATCCATTGCTGTACACCATGTGAAGACCTGAAGCCGAAAGGGTCAAGGTCTAAAACAAGGATCTTGTGTTGATGTTCAATGGGCTTTGGCAGAGAAATGATGTGTATGAGTTAAAAACAAAGCATGACATTTGACATGATTTTAATACTAGGAGGTGGCCAGATGGTGGAGTGCCATTAATTTCAGCTTGTGCATGCTTGCTTGCTAACTTGGCCTCTTGCAATAATATTCTTAAAGCATGTGTATGAAAATGAAACAACAAGCATAGCTACACAAGTCACTATAATTTTTCTACTCTATACCATATGCCCTTGCTGACCCTCTAAGCTAAGCAAGGACTGTCCCATGCCTCCACTATATTTGTTACATTTTCACTGATTTTTTGTGTGTACATGTAATAAAGAATACACAGAATAAGGTAAACCAATTTACTCATCTCATTCTAATAAATGGAGCAGAGTATTCCACTGAATTCAACTCTTTAGTGAGATGTCATAACCTCAACTTTTAACAAAAATTACTTCATTTTAAGATAAACCGTCCATAGCAAAAATGGTTGATTTTCGAGTGTAAACCTAAATGTTAGGTGAGAAAAGTTATTGTTCCATCTTTATCACTAGTTTTGCACATCGACTAATTTCTAATAATTGCAAAAATATATGCTTAAGAACATGCACATAACATATCTGTCACACAAGCACAAAATGCTTAATTAACTTAACATGAATTGGACTTGTAGTCATTAATCATAAAAGTGGCATAACAAAAGGGTGTGTGTTCACTACTCAAAAAGATGATTAGTGAACTAATCATGAAATATTCCCAGTCCCCACCTCTTTTGAAGTGTCTGAGAAGGCACTCAAGTAGAGAAAAACACGATTTTAGGGTCAAGACTAAGAAGACAAAACATTAAAGAATGACAACAACATCATTGCCATTTGCAAACCAGACCTTTTAGCTTGTAACTTCAATTCTCTTCTCTTTACTTCACAACAATAAATTGGATACCTGTAGGATATTGCGAGCAGTCAACACTCAAAAACAAGCATTACTCTTACTAATTTGATTTTGACCAAATTACATTATGCAAATCCTAAACAATTTTATTGTTTTTCAGGGAATCCCAAAGAAAATGCTGATAAAACAAACAAACAAACAAACAAAAATTTCAATATTTACACTCCTATTGAAGGAAACCTGACCTGAGCAGAGTAAGATGTCACTCCAATGCGCAGGGTGCATGAGCAAATTAAAATCTGAACTAAAGTGACCAAACTTGTACCACCCTGTCATGCATCTTATGTTAGCATTAAAAGCCTATGACCTTGACAAGGGCAATTTGGGAATTCTGAACAGCAAAAATGCATGAAAGAAGAGGAATTCTTTTTCTATCATTTGGTTCCCTCCTTTGCACCACCTTTTCCATCACCAAAATTCAGGTCCAAGCAACCAACCAATCAATCCCCAAACACCTTATAAAAGCCACTCCAAAGCATCCTCAAATTTTCACCTAAAGCTTTTGCTCCTTAGCTCACTCAAAAGCAAAGAATTAGCAACATGGCTCTCAAGGTTTGTTTTCTATTGTTCTTCTATTCTCTCGCCTTTCTCTTCATTGCCAGAGCTCAAGATAGAGCACCCCATGGGCTTGCCTATGAGAGCCCCATGGCTTTCTCGCCATCAGCTGTTGAATTTTTTCACCCAAATGCACAAGCCCCTGACTCCAAAAACCCTTGTACTGCATCCAATTGTGCACCATTTCCCTTAGCTGCTCAAGTGGAATCTAGTCTAGCATATCAAAGCAAGGAATCAGTGTCCCAAAAAGGCGGGAACCGAGTAGGAGCTGGTGGGGTTGCTGCCATTGTGTTTGGTTTTGTCTTTGTCGTGCTGATGGGAATGGGTGTTTACTACGTTGTGGTGACACGTCGAGCCAATTCAAGTCGAGCCAATTCTATTCTACCTGATGCTTGATTTCGTCTATACTTAGGCCTGATTGCACTTGGGTTGGAACCCCCATTCCTCACCTGAACTCCTACTACCTTTAGTTCCACCTCATATTTATTTTTCTTTTCTCTTCCAAAATTTGTTAGTTAGATCAGATGTATCTATTGACTTCATTAATGATAACTGCATGGTATTTATGATCGTGAAACCCACCAAATAGTAGTTCATTTCTTTCTATGTTCCCATTCTTCAGTATTATTCAAATGGTAAAGAGCAGCATATCTGGTTTAAGGAAAATATCCAAATAGTCAAATCTGATGGACTTGAAAAGAAGTTAAAGGGACCAGTAAGGAACAAGCCTGCCAGAATTTACAAGCAATACTCATATGTTAATGTTTAGTGAAACGTTTAAGGGCAGAATAATGAAGACAGCTAACATCAGTAACTAATAAGAGAGGAGGAATGATCCCTTCTGTAGACAAGAACAAAAACAATATCCAACCATACGAAGAATCTCAGTAGAATAGTTAGGGAACCATATGAAGAATATCAGGAAATATTATTATATAGGTTGCTGAAATGTTAGATCCACTTCACAGGTGCATGACCCTTCTATATTTCAGAAGATAAACAAAGATACAAATGTAGGCAAACAACATTTATAAATGTCAGACAAATGAACAGTTTTATAAATTGTGCTTACAGTTACTGAAAATGTTTACCACCCATGTGAACTAAGAGAGGAAATAACAGGTCCCAGTGTTTGGTCCACAGCTTTGTTCCACACATGTGCAAAGAATACGCGGGGTTTCTTTTCAACTATGGGCCCTTTCATCTGTTATAGGATCAAGAGGAGTTATTAGATCTCATATCTCACATTGGAAATGTGAAACTAAAATTTTCCAATATATATATATATATAGCATTTTCCATGGCAGATTATACATGTTTCATACGATAGCTCTATGAAATTTAAACTCGTTCAGCAGTATACTGTGACATAATTGAAAAAAGGATCACTCATAATTCACAATTCATAACAGAAGGGCCGAAAAAAGAACAGTTTTAACCCTCACTCCAATATCCAACAACCCAGAACAAAATGAAATAAAAAAACACTACTCTACAGCCACAATGATGTCCTTTGATGCAGTTAAATATGATACAACACATGACTTAACAGAGGATATAGCATAAGATAGGACTGAGGAGGATGCAAATATAGGCAAAAGATTACAATACTATTTGCTAAAGGACTCACGTAGGCAGAAAATGGTTTGGCTGCTGTTGTAAGGTTCCAAAATATGTAACAGATTAATCCTCAATTACCTATTTCAGTAATGCTACTATATTCAATCAAAGAAATCAGAAAACCTGAGCTACTGCACTTTTTAACAACTAAAAAGGTTTTCTCAATTTGCAAAGCCTACAAGGTTGAAACCTCTACAATTGAAAATAAAAGAGATTTCCCGAGAAATCTGTTATATGGCACTTCAAAGATTTGGCAAAAGGAAAAGAAGAGTTGAACAATGCTAGGATCATCCAAATGTAAAATATATAAGTTTCCCATTGCTCTACAACCAGCAAATACCCAGGAAAACTTTCAACCATAACTATCCAAACTTTATACTAGTTCACAACATCTTCAACATATGACACATTCATAGTCTTTTTAATATATAAACAATTGGAAGAACTCTTAAGCCTTATAACATCAATAGAAGACAAAACAGCAACCCTAATGCGATTCAAGGAACTTGTAAATGAGCAATTCGATGAAATCAGAGAGATAAATTTTAGTTGTACAACATGGGAGTAAGAGAAAAACACAATGGAACGATAACCTGAGCAAAGATGCTAATCATTGTGGTTATCTTCAACGATGGCTTTGGTGCACCGGAGCCGAACACAGGTCGTTTCTTCTCCGTCGGGTCTTTCGGTTTCTTCTTGCTGTGATTTGGGCCTCGTTGTGATTTCTGGGCATATGGTCACATTGTCATATCAAAATGGCCCATTTCTGACATATTGGATCTTTCTAGTTCTTGTCATGGATTTGATGAATGAATGAAATTTCTAATTTGTTTAAAAAAAATTATGAATTAAACGAATTTACATGTTATAGTTACTACTCTCGTCTTAAAATAAATTATTTATTTTTTAAAAAAATTAAGAAGAAATTAGTTTTCTTTTTCTAGAGAAAGAAATTATATTATAATTACGAAACATTTCATTTTGAAACAAAAGTTCAAAAGAAAAGTGACATTCATTTTAAAACGTACATTAAATGTGCATGTAACACCTTTTTTGCAACAATTAAGAAAGTAAACTCAATCAAGAATGTAGAATTATAACATGGAGGGGAAAACGTGGCTTTCCTAATAGGGTAACACTAGTTTTCTAATCCGAAGTTGCTCGGGATTTTATTACCAAAATGTGTTTAATAGCTTAATTTATTTTATTTTGACTGCACAACATTTAGTGCAAC
>JAYMTE010003019.1:0-10334 GCA_036897545.1 Pelargonium fulgidum
TGACTTCTCCTATAACTACTAGTAACATTAACCTTCCTACGCTTCGCTACAGTCGGTAACATGGACTCTTTCCTACAATTTCATTAATTAATTCTAACTTCCGACGATTTACTCTTATAAACAAACCCGATGCACGAGTGCTTAAAAGGGAATATGCTTGCTTTATACCTACAGTAGGAAAAAATCTTGTTAACAAACGCTCTTGCGTGTAGAATCTTAGAAGTACTAAATTCTTTAGCTAGACGAGTGTTACTAAATCTAGTACTTCTCGGGCAATTTCAACCACATGAAACCCCTTGGAAAAGGTACTGAAATAGAGGAACCTAATTACTCAGGAATCCTTACCCCGAGCCTGGGCCTTCTATAATATAGAGTAAAATTGACTCTCTTTTCTAAAATCAAGGGTTTTCTTAACCGAAACCTAACCTACTGCATGATTCTTTGTTGTAAACTTTTTGCTAGAACTCCCAGGCATTATAATCACATAAATAGATAGCATTTAAGCCGAGTTCTCTCTTACTATAGTACTTCTTATTAAAGACTTACTTTTCCGAAATAGCTAATAGCTACTCCCAATAAAATAAAGGATATAAAAACACTAAATACGGATTAGTAAACTGCCTGCATTAAGCTAGAACACTCTGATAATCAAAAATATTCTTACCAAAATCTTTGTTCAGCTGTGTATCCTACAACTAACCGCATCTCTATATAAATTACTAGGGTGCCGCCACAATCTACTAGCACTAACTAGCAAACCAAATGTACCCAACTTCTTTTAGCCCCTTACTTTTAGAATTTTTTTTTTAGAGCTACTCTGGAGAGTGTGAAGGGACTCGGCCAACGGCGGATATTTAGGAATTCTATATTACAGATCCCCGGTTAGAAATATAAGCTAAACTAGAGAACTTCCTGGGTAAGGAATCTTGATATATGCATAAAAGGTAGGAGGTTTTCTATTATGAGATTTGAAGGCATTGGAAAATCACAGATATCACAATCCAAGTTTTTGGCAAGTATTTCTGCTGGGGTTGCCTAAGATTAACTACATTTAAAGTTGTTTTTTCTTTTATAAGGATAATCCGAGCTGAGCTATAGGAATTCTGTTATGTCGCCCTTTAGAAAAAGAAACCCCTTTTAAGATAGCCGAGAAACTCAGTACTTTTATAGTAAACCCCTTGTACTTGTTAGTATTACTATAAAGAAAGTTGGGTGCACGCCTTGGATTAGCAGTTTATACTGACGGAAATACTTGATGTTAAACTAAAGCAGGTTGGTATACGGACTCACAAATCTAGGATCTACTTCTAAAATCCATTAACAACTTAATAAAATGAATCTTATTTTATAGGTACATTACTTAACTATACTAGTAGTAAATATACTTTTGACCGTTCCTGCTAAATCTTAGGGCTAAAGTTTTGAGTAAAAGAAAATCCCGATTCTCGAAAGTATAAGCTTTAAATCCGGAACCATTTGATCTTGATATAGATCTATTTCCTAATAATCGGGGCTCCGGCGGGTTTTTAGAAAATGAAGTTAGAAAAGAGGAAAAACTAAGTACTATTAACTTTTTTAGGCATACCCTTGAGAAGAGATCCTTAAATAAAGAGAACTCCATTTACCAAGAATTCAATTTAATACGAATTTGCTTTTTAAGAGTTTCGCTATGAAGACTGTATTTTCTGAAAGCTAGAACTATGGAACATCAACTACTTATTTACTTTGACTTCTGTTTTCTTAACTTACACTTGTTGACAATACTCTTAATCTTAATTCAAAAGGGAGATACTCTTCTTTACTTTATAGGAATTTGGGACTTAGGAAGAATAGGGGCTTGGGGAGGAGCTAGTACTACTCTTATTGTAAGGAAGTAGAGAAAGAAGTATATTAGCTAATAGAAGCATATGTATTACTAGATAGTTAATAGATAATAGGAGTGTTCTACTAAATAGGGGTGCTTTTATTACTACATTTCTATTTCTTATACCGGGTTTCAAACGAAGGACAGGGCTGAAATATAGTATTGGAAAATAGGTTTAAGGTACATTTATTTAAGAAAGTAATTCGGAGCTACTTCTTATACTCTTATTAAGTCTTTCCCATTAGGCCCGGTATCTCTCCTCTAGTATGTCTTACTGGTTACTCCTACTTTCCTTACACTTATTCTTCGAACTCCTATTATTCCTACTCCTTTTCTAACTCTAACTCATAAGAAAGGTATCGCTTTCAAGAAACAAGAAATCGTGAATAGAGTAAGAAGTTGGTGGGTATGTTAGTCTCTATGTTCTATTAAATACTTTAAGGAGTTACCCTACCTGAGTACCGTCGGGAAAAGGACTTACTCATTCTACTTATAAGGTGAGGCATACTTCTCCTTTTCGATAAGAGCAAAAGAAGAATAGACCTTCACAAATAAATAGAATTTACAACTATGCCAGGACTCTTTTATATTATACTTTTATTCTATAAATAACTATGTTCAAAGTAATATAAGTCCTAATATACCGAATATACCATACCGTTAGAATTAGAACAGGGATACCGATAAGGCAAGTTATTCTTTTAAAGACAAGAATTTAGGTATAGCCCATAACTTAGAAAGAAAGCTACAAGTAAGAAGGCGCTATGAAGCTGCAGAGTAGAATAAGTATAGAAAGACTAAGAAAACCGAGGCTAATACAAGAGGTGTTACAAAAACGGATATTTAAATAAGAGTAAGAGGGACTAACTACAATTATCCTTAAAAAAGATTATCTTAACTAGTAAAAGAAGTTCTTTTTAGGGCAAATACTCACTTTGAATCTTATTCTTATATTGAGGAGGTTCTAGTAGAGGTAGAGTCCTTACAGTCTGGATATTAGGAAAGGGTTCTCCTTTTTATTAGTGTCAAGGTAAAGCGCTTACTCAGGTACTTTTTAGTTAGATCCTCTGTTTCTGGTTTAATAAGTCCTAGATATCTTAGCTGGGATTCCATCTGAATCTTAAGGATTTCTTGAAAGTATTAACAAGAGTTATAGACGGTTTTTTCTTTTCCTTTTGCCGATCCAGTTTTTTTGGTAGTCAGCCAAATATCCAGGAAAGTTAAAGAGAATTTACAAATCCCTAGATAAAAAGGGTCCTATAATACTGCAAGTTTGTTATAACCCATATTATCCCGTTTTTCGATTATTTAAGTAGTAATTTCTTTTTTAATATTGGAAATAGGAAGAGAGAGCTCCCTCGACCACTCTTTGATAAGCTTTATCTGAGGCCACAAAATACCATAAGATGAAGAAACTCTCGTTTGAGCTTTCCCTCTTCTCCAGCAAGTAATTTTAGATATAATGGACCCCGTTTGAACTCATAATTATTCCAGATAATACCTTAATCACTAGTAAACCCTCCTTTAAGTATACACGGTTGCCCCGGAGTCTAATCAGGAATACACGAATTTCTTATAACAAAAATGTTTATTGGACTAAAAATCCCTTATATATATTTTACCTTCTATTCGATTTCTTTACTATGTAATGTAGCCGTAGTTTAACGAAAGTCCGGTATTGAAATACTGGCTGTAAGCTTATACCCATTATTTCAATATTATGTCAAAGGATACCTATTTATTGATATACTGCATTCAGCTCAAGCTCTACCAATACCATGGACTATTAATAAAATATTATGATAAGTAAAAGATCGCCACTTGTTAATACAAGATAGAACTTGAACCTTGTCCTTGTAACTCTTTTTACTAGTGCTCTACCGAGAAAGAAATCCATGTATTACGCAGCTAACTATGTTATGGGAAGTTACAGACTGTTAGAACACATAAGGGTATTCCCGCTTCCGCGGGTTCAAGCCAAGTACTAGCCAAATATAGAGATATCATGAAGGGAGCCTTTTTGAAAGGTTACAATATAACAAGGAAGTTAAGAAATTGGGAATTAAAATTTCCTACTATATTTGCTTGAAACTATGACTCTTTTCTTGCGCACTTCTACTTTAATAAATTATTAACAAAGTACTCTTTAGATACATAATCTTGCTAAAACGACTTCCACTCCTTAATTTCTTTATTATCTGCGCTGGGAAACAAAGGAACAGACTTCAAAAGCAACTCCTAACTTAAACTTTTCTGTAGGTCTTATATAGGAGCCCCTTTTACTGCAAGAATTTACAATGTAAATGAATACCTGGTGAGGAGGTCTGGTACCTATAGTTTATCCAATTTGTTTCCTTATTTATAGTGTAGTATACAAATGCAAGAGAAATTACATTTAATAGATTGCTTCATCGGTGACTCAAATCCTAGGAAGGAAGTCTCCGGAAGTATTCTAAAAAAAGAACTCTAGATTAAACTTTTTGCGTTCTCGGTACCCTCCTTCCATTAATATATTCTTAAAACTTCCTTGTGTGTGTCTCTTACCCAGTTATTAAGCTCTTATTCCTTCGGCTTGGGAGCTCCTTCTTGACCGGGTTTTCATTTTAATAAGAGCACCTGCTTTTGACCCCTACTTTTTTTAATAGTTTGGTATAACTGCAGTTATTTACCCGTGTTCGACTTAACTATTAAATTATTCTTTATCTGGTAAGCATAAAGGTTACTCATAACTAAGTTTTTCCTGAAAAGTGTTGGATATCCTATACTATTCGCTATTTGGATAACTTTCTTTAATTTAACTAGGTTGTACTAGAATAAAGAATCTCCAACGACCCTATATCTATACCTAATCGCTTTCTAATTTCTGACTGAAAAGGCACCAAGGTTGTTTGTTACCTATATAGTATATAAAAGGAGGATAAGATATTCTCTGCTCGTAATAAAGAAAGCTTGGCCCTCGACTTGTTTTAGTTTTGCATTGCACACTTTTTTAACCCTATTAGACTCGTGACTCAGCTATCTATAAAGTAAAGACAAATATAGAACTCGCTGGAGATCCGCATTTGAAGCGCTGACTAACTCTAGACCCTAAAAATAGTTGTAGCTGGAGTTATAAAAATGAAAAGTTTTACTCTTGGGTGGCTATATCATTGACTTTAACTTGCTTACTAGTAGTAAACCCAATCTATATAAAGAATAATTAGCTAATAAATCTGTCTAACGGGCTTCCTTAAGGTTGCTTTATATTTGTCAAAGAGTCATCGCTTACTCACTTAATAAAGTTCTATTAGGTGTTTTTAAGAATCTTACTGCTTTATTCTGGTCGGCTCTTGACTTGATGTTAAATCCGTTTTAGCCTAGGCCCTCTCTTTGATTTACTTTCGTGTAGAGTTAACCTTTTTTAAGTGTAAGTACGATTCTACTTTTGATTAATGCCCATATACTAATTTTATTTAAAGGGCACTTGTATAAGAAATTTCTAAGTTCCAGTGCACAGGTATACCTTTTCACTTAGGACTACGGAATCTTGAGAAAGACTCATGAGGAGGGGCTACATTCTAATTGGTATAAGTGAGGGGACTGACTTGCTTTCAATACTTAGACTTTTCTTTACGTTTACCGGCTTTTGGAAAATTAGAATATAGAAAGTGTAACTTCTATTTTGTAAAATCCTTTAGGAAAATCCAGGGACCTTATATATAAAGGAAGGCCTATTAAAATAGTTTGTCACTTAATTAATTGCCTTATGAACTCCCATCCTTCAGACTCGCAAAAAAGGGAAACAAGATAATCGAAAAGGGATTGGCAGCCGGCATAAAGGGAATTCCCTTTCCTCCGTGAGATATTAAAAATCGAAGAATTTTATAGACTCCCCTCTTTACTAAGTAATAAAATAGTTTTTTTAGGTATAGTCTAGAATAAGGGAATACAGTAGTGACAAGTACAGGCTGCAAGAGGACTTATATGAAGGAGAGTACCGGTATAGGTAAGAAAGAGTCTAGCTTTTAATAAGAAGAAGGCTCCGGGTATAGCCCCAAGGGATACAGTACAGGGTTAGGCTTTCCAGAAGAGAAGGGTATATATCTGAGGAAGATAGATACACAAATAATAATGTTGGCTATTTAAGGGATTGTTTGTTCCTGTGTTTACAAGTTTTATATTTCATCTTTTCTTTTTCTAATACGTAATGGACGTAAAATTCAAGTCTTTGTCAGTCTCTATCCTTTGTATAATTGCTTAGTTTTTTTAATAGACTGGTTGAGAATCCAAATTAGAGGGTTCCCTAATTACAAGTGAGGAACTTATTAAATACTACAAGTTTTTGCTTTTATTTAGTAGCATATAGAGGATAAATATTCAGTAGGAATGCTCACTATACTATCCCTTGAAGCGTGCGATATAAAAACCAAGTTGAATAGAAATCTGGTGTATTTTAGCTCTTACTATGAATTTTGGGGTATAATTAAAGGATCATACAATAGAAAATTCTATTTTTTTATTTTACCGAGTTTTTCCATATTCGAGAGTTATTGGTTCAAATATCATAATAGTAGATAAAGGCCGGACTGAGTAAAAGCTGAGTACAAGATGTTAAGAAATCGTAGGTTGATGTAAATCAACAAACTCTTTCCATTACTTCTAGAAAGAAAATTAGAAATATATATGGCTAAATGTGGCAGTTACTTGCTCCTCTGAGAATGCCTTTTGCTTTTTGATTGCCAACCGTTTATTTAACCCCTCCCTTTGCTATAAAGTAATTGAATTAGAGCCCCCCTTTGCAACGAGCTGTCCGAGCATTGTATTTTATTAAGCTTCTTCTGCCTTGCTTAGTAGGAGTTAGAATAATTCAATTGATAAGTTTGGTGGGGAAAGTCTAAATCAAAGTATTCTAGATCAAAATTACGGGGTTACTCGTTATAAAGTAGGGGAATAGGACACTACTCGTTTTGTTACACCTGGATATACTTCAGTTCAATACAAGGAACGCTAATACCTTGTTGGTATTTCACTTGTGTATAATGAAATTCAATTTCTCAAGAAAGCTAGACTCAGTTACTTCTAATCTAAACCAGGGGGATTCCTCAACCGAGTAGTAAGGATTACCAGTAAGCCATTTCCCTAGTTGACAGAATAGCTAACACATGGTAAAACCCCTAACAGTCCATAAACCAACTACCTAGCTAAAGAGCTAAAGCCTTTGTACACGAACAGTTCACGGGCGAATACGAATCTTGAGGTCATCATTCCCAGTTGTCCCTGTTAGTTTAGAAATTCTTAATTAGGAATTCAACCTGTAAGGAATAATAACTATAGGAATTCTAGCTAATGGAAGATGGTTAAGAAGGATTTCCTTACGAGTTCTTTACTTTTTAGTTAAGACCCATATAAGTGTTAACCAGGAATATCCTATAAAAGAGAATGAATTGATATATAATATCCGGAATATCCAAGGCTTATTTAAGAGTAAGATACTTAGATAAGAAATTCTCTTTTATCATTTAAGACATAGCCTAAATAAGTTAGAACAGAGATACGCCGCTTTTTTCTTATACTATGAGAGTAGTAGCCGCAATCCGACTTTAACCTCCGTTTTCTTACGGTTTTATTGAATGCTATGACTAAAAAAAGAATAGTTGGGTTAATCCTAGGGTTAAAAAGTCATAGTTTCTCGAAAAGTCTCTTTTAATCCTTGTAGTACTGGCGCTGTGATAAAAAACCTGACTGCGCGCCCTTGACTTTCTTTCCTATATTTAGCTGTCTGCTTTGTACCTCTTCAAACAAGAGGGGAGGAATAAACAAAGTTCTATGCATTTTATGGATTGGCTGAATGTGTGTGGGTAAGACCGAGTCGTAGGATATCAAAAGGGGTTTCCACAGGAATTTAATTAAGTAGAACCCCAGTAAAGAGTAAAGAAGAGTTCTCGTATAGTTAAAAAGTCTTGATTTGAAGTTCTTTATCCAATAATTAATAAGTATAAGAAAAATGCTATCACTGAAATGTACATCAAGTAGTTGTTTATAGTAGTTCTAATTTCTAGTTATATAAGTTCTGCCATTGTTGGTAAGGTTCAAGCTTTTTAAATAAATATTCTCTCCAGATTGGCTCTAACCAAGGCGAGAGTCCGCGCGAGGATATGACTGTATGAAGATTCCACTTTTGGATCCTTAATAAATTTAAAAAGAAAATCTAATCACTAAAAGCTCCAATCCAAATACTTATTTACGTTAGTACAAAAAAGGGGTTTAAGATAAGAAATTCATAAGCAGTCAGCTAGAAAATTACAATACCCGCACATTAACATTAAAGGGAGTGAAGAAAGGATTAAAAGCAGGCGTAGCTAATATAGCTTTTAATGCACGTTAGTAATCCGGATGTATATTAAAAAAGCCCTCGTTTTCTTCTCCTTTACCCCTGTTTACTAAATTTACGACGTATGGGAATTACCGACTACTCTCTTGTAACATACTTTAGCCTTTAAGTTTAAGTGAGACCGGTTTATATAGATTCCCCTAAAATCAAAGAATCAAGAAGAGTAAGCTTAAGCTACGAACCTACTCCCTAACCTAAATTCTTAAATACAAACGACTCCCCTCCCCTTTTTTTTTGAAAGGTCGGGGCAAAGCTTATAATTCAAAGGCCCTTTTTCATTTATAGAGACGTTATAAATTAGTACCGATTCTATTTCTAAATATATTTAAGGATTCCGGCATTTGTACTAATCTAACTTCATATACTGACTGTCATTAGTGTCACATAATAGAACATAAGATAAACTCAGTTCATCTATTTTACTCAAGATGTCTCCTATGTACTGAAACCAATACACAACTGAGTTCCTCTGAATAAAATGAGTATAAAAAAACTTTTCGTATAAACGAGTAGGGCGTAACCGAGAAATAAAGAAGGCTTGAGATGTTGTATTCTATTAATTTTTCAGCACTTATGAAGCAATCAAATGCGACGGCTTCTCCGTTCATTTTCTAGTACTAATCGTAAGAAACCGCTTAGTAGTCATAACGATCATATGTAAAGTCTAGAGTTAGATAATTACCTGGGATACAACCGGCTCCAGTTGGCTAGTCCAAAGAGTTACTATGCTGCAGTCGTGGTTCTGATCTGCCTTTTTGTGCCTATTAAGACTAGAGGTGAGCTTTTCTTTGTATTGTAAAGAGTTCTGTGTCGGGTGCTCTTATTAAAATTTGCAAGAGAATACCCTTAACTTAATAGGATCCGGAAACTTGGATTCGTTGAAAATAACCATTGTACAAGAGATTTTTCACAAAGTCCTCTAGAGAGCTCTCCTTTCTCAGTTGAAAGTCGGTCTTTTAACGTCTCATGCTAAACAGGAAAGAACAGGACCTACCTTTACCGGGCTCTAAAATATATAACAAGAGTGAAACTATATTATAAAATAGATCAGGGATAAAAAAATACACTTGAATAAAAACCCCGATCTTAGGCTATTAACCCGGGCAGTTAAATCATCCCTACTACCTACCAGCAGTAAGAATTATTTCTTACAATAATTAGCATCTTACTAAAAAAAGGAGCAATAATTCAAAATTAAAGTAAACCCGACCCGGGAGTTTCATAGCTTTTGAATAAAAATTAGGAAGACTCGGGTGTATTGCCGAGGAAAGTACCGTCACATGTCCTTGGTTGAGCTTTTCTAAAGAAAGATTTGAGATCAGTCTCTCTAAAGGAGCCCTTAGTTAGTTTTAGTTTTGAAATAGTGGAATATCACTCTACCATCAATGTTAAGATAAGGATTATACAGGAATGGGTTCGGTTTACAACTGCATTTGCAGAAATGCTCTTCTATAACGAAAAACTGGGGTTGAAGCCATTATATTTAGGCCTAGTTTTCATTACTGTTAGTGAATTTTATTTTGCACAATATAAAGTACTTAACCAAGAGGAGCCAGGATCCTTTAATTAAAGTTCTAGTTACGCTAAGAGAGTATAGCTTGCAGTTCTGCCGAAGTTTTGTAATAAATAAGGTAATCTCGAGAAGTCTTTGCCCCTACCTCGCGGTTTTAACCGCCTTAAACAGCTTTATATATCTTGTACTTTTTGCTTGCACTCGATAGTCAGGTAATTCTTACAACACCCTAAATATACCGGAATACCTATAGGTTTAATAGGGCTGGCCTCGTAGAACAAATTATTAGCACTTCTTCTTTGATACTTTGGTAAGTAAAAAAGCACTTGAAGGAAATAATGAATATGAGAAGGGGGCTCTCAAGTATGATAAAGCCCTCCTAGCAATGAGTTGAAACATACTGAAATTTCGTTAGGACAAAAGACTAAACTTATATATAATAGGCACCCTTTTTCTAATGTATTATTTAAAATCCCTTAAATAGAGTTGTTAGCTAGGCCTGGAGAAACCCTCTCACTCTACTACTTTAATTTATAGAATTGGGAACCTCGGTAACTGCTTTAACGAAAGACTTTTCAAAGAAAAGC
>JAYMTE010003020.1:0-10334 GCA_036897545.1 Pelargonium fulgidum
ATCTATACATTAACGATTTTTTAAGACATAAAGAATTATGCTATTATATATAATATAATCAAATAGTAAATTCATACAAATAAAATTAAAATGCATATAAAAATTTGAGAAATACGAATTCTCTCAATATTATATGAAAATTCACACAAACTCATTTGATTCACTAAAATATATATAAAAGTAAAAATTTAGTATAATGTTGAAATAATATCCTACAAAACAACATTAAACTGCAAATTTGTATACATAAAAATAAAATACACATGAAAAAAAAAAAAAAGAGAAATATGAACCCTTCTGATTCATGTGAGAATTCACTTTTAATCTCATTTGCAATTAACATAATTACATGTGAGTGCATTCTCTTCGTACATCTTATGACACATCAAATATAACATCAAACATAAAACTTATATTTATTGGTCTTAATTAGGGTTTACACCACCTATTTATGGTAGTAACTTAACTTGTGAAATTAAGATATCTAAATTACTAATTCATGACTTTTCATATGTTAAACAAATTTAGAATTTAGAATTTGGAAATGTATTGATTTGTAATTATGAAAAAATTTGTGGCATTTGAAAATGTGTTGATTTGCAATTAAGAAAAATTTGCATCAAAATTAAAATTTTGATGACGTGACGCTTTGATATGCATTATAAACCTTCTTTTTTATCTCGTTTTTATAGTATGTACAGATTATTAGTGTCCTAATTAAATCATTTGCTAATCAAATAAATTTAAATCTTAGGGGACACTCAATGGTCATGATGCATATCTCTCCGTAGAAGGTACATCGTGGTTTAAACTCACATCGATTCGGTGGAGAACTATGGGTTAAAAGGGAATAAGTAACCCTCTTGTGTAGCTCAAGTAAGAAAAAAAATAAAAATTCCAAATATGATTCTTAAATTATTTAAAACAAATAAAAGTAATAAATAATAAATAAAATTTGAGAGCTATTCATTATATTACATATGCTTTAGGTAGCAGTTGCATAAATTAATTTTCATTTATGGGGTTTTTTTTTTTTTTAGTGAACTCATCATCTACACTTTGATGAAGATATCACACATCGTAGTGACACGAAACCATTCTTTTGTAAGGAATTATAATAAATGTTGTAATTAACTTTTCACCTCAAGATGGAAAATAAATTATAATGCAAGCCCACACCCTACCAAATCGTTACTTCCAAGTGCGTACTAGGAGGGAAATAAATTCCATATGTACGTATGATCGAATAATTTAAGATAAATTCTTGAACTAGAATGTAAATCATCTATTTTTACATTATGTTCATCAATGTTTCCTAACAAACCTAAAAAACATGCATGAGCCATATTCTTTTGAAAATGACTGCTACCTATAAATCTCTCACTCTCCTCTCAACACTATAAATAAGTTTCTTGTACAAATCACCTCCCTACATTTCTACTAACCATATCTCATCCCAAACCCAAACCCAAACCACCACTAGGTATTATGTTATTTTTTTTTGTTATTATTATTATAAACAACAAATTCATTTTGCAACATATATTCTATATTCGATTCTGCATTCTAGGTTGGTATTATATTTTCTCCAACAAATAAATAATATTTCTTTTGTCCCTTGATATGGATCTTTCCTGTTTTTATCAAAATCAATTAGTCCTAGTAGTTTATACTATTTTATAGTGATGTATATATTTCACTGTTCCTCTATACATTTTATTTGCACAAGGTCAGAACTTGTACAGTATATTTTTATATAATAATTTATTCATTCCCAAAGCTATAAATAAGTTTCTTGCAACTACACCAACCACATATCATTCCAAATTAAGCATACAATATAAACAACATCGATATTTGTTTGTTCCTTTATTGGCATTTCTTGTAAGTAATCTTTCATGTTCTATCAAAATCAAAGTATGTGTAAAAACCGCTTGATAGCTAAACAAGTCATTATCGGTTTATACTTCATCCGTTTTAAAATAGTGTTCGATTTCTCTTTAATTTTTATCTCAAAATGACTGTCACATATTTTTTTAATAAATTGTTATGCATAAATTGTCATTAAAATCCTTACAGAAAGTTAGAATCACATGTACACATACTCACTAGGATGCAAGAGTAATACCACACTAACTTGTTCTTAACTTTTCTCAAATAGAGTTATTGACATCCATCTGGGTATCGGAGGGAGTACTATTTTCATATCGAGTCAGGTTTATTCATAGTATCGTTGTGTATATTTCATTGTTTCTTTCGCGGAGTAGTTTTCTTCTTTCAACCTAATTTAGTAGCAAAAGTAGGACGTCGAATAGGGGTGGACAACCAAACATGAAATTCAAAATCACAACTAGGAGACATATTCAAGTTGAAACGAAATATTAATTAGAAAAATCGCGAATTTACTTATAAAATATTTAAAAGAAATCTAGGTGATGGCATGTGCAACTACTACCGCTCATCCCAGCTCCACCATTGCACTATTTTTATCAATTGAGCTATACAATAAAGGTAGTTCTCCCCTATAAACTCAAACAAATCCATCCCATACCGCATGCAGGAGATTCGAATCCGAGACCTCTAAAAAAATCCGAAACTCTTAAACCGCTTGGTTCAAGATGCTTTGATAATATGTTGTTATTTACTAACCAAATTTCTGTGTTTTTTTACACCAGCTATTTGAGATCAATGGCAGATTATCCAGCTGCAGTGGGAGTGGGACTATTGGGGTTGGTCCTTCCATTGCCTACTACTAATAAACAATTCATGTTTCCCAGAAAAACTCAGATGCCACATTTGTTTCCGGCAAAAGTTTCTTATGTTAAGGTTCATGCTCAAAATTCCGGCAAGACCAACAACCAAACATCTGCATCAGAGAAATTGCAGACAAGCTTTAATTGGAACACAACTGTTGATCCATTTCAAGGAAATTTGATTGAAGATGGACGTGTTTTCAGACAAAACTTCCCAATCAGATCATACCAGATGGACTCTGAGTGCAAAGCAACTATTAGGGCCATAACAAAAATCTTACAGGTTCTTTACATCTATGAAATTCTATTATTTGAAACAGAAAGTTGATAGGTGTGTATATATATATATATATAGTATCAGGAATCTAGCTCAGCCAAGAAACAAACGAAATGAATTCGGGCGAGTATATGGATGTTAATCGATGATGTGACATCATCTCTTTACATCTTTAAAAATCTATTACTTGAGACGAGAAGTTGATTGGTGTGTGTATGTGTGCGTGTGTGTGTATATATATATATTGTATCAAGAATCTAGCTCAGCCAAGAAACAAATGAGATGAATCTGGACGAGTATATGGGTGTTAATCGATAATCTGACATCACCTATTTACATTTTTGAAATCTATTATTTGAAACAAGAAGTTGATTAATGTATATATACATAGTATCAGGAATCTAGCTCTACCACTATAAACAGGCTGATTTTCTCAACTAAGAAACAAACGAAATGAAACCGGACGAGTATATGAGTGTTAATCGATGACGTGACATCACCCCATTAGCTATAATTTATTGGATGAAAGTCTCAGCCAATAAATTATGGCTGAATTTTTTTTTTATCTATACGTGTGTATATATGTATATGTATATGTATATATATGTGCGTGCAGGAAACAGCAAATAACCATAATAAGGCTCAGGGACTACAGGCTGATGTTTCGGGCTCATCGCCAGAAATGATCAAAAGGAACTTGATATGGGTTTTCTATAAAACGCAGATTGTGGTTGACTCCTATCCTTCATGGTAACACACTCAATCAGCATTTTTAGGTTTTATTGTTTTATCCTCTCAGTTACCAGAAAACGCTAATCTCCATTTCTTGACATTCCGCTCTGGATCAAAACTAGGCTCTCATACTTTATTAGTAAAGTTTCATTATGTAACCACTTTTTTTTTTTTTTTAAACTAATGTAGGACACTTTTAGTTACCAATTCAGCATTTCGAGTTTTACACTATAAAATTCTAAAGCTCTGCATGTGCACCAAATCTTTCTGCTATTTGGATAACTTAACTATCAGTTCATGAAACATCGAACAACGTATTTTTGACAATTTTTCAGGGGTGATATTGTACAAGTAGACCATTGGTTTTATGTACCGGGAAAGAACAGTTGCCATTCCGACTGGCTTTTCACTGACAGTAAGACTGGAAAAACTCTTATTCGAGCAACCAGGTACGCTACACAAACCTACCTTCTGTTTTTTTTCCCGATATATTCATAACAAATATTTGTTGATTTTAAAATAATGTAGAAAGAAATTTGATGTTGTTTGTTATATATATGTAGTATGCTTGTGATGATGAACAAGGAGACAAGAAGACCATCTAAATTCATAAATGAAGTGAAAGGAATTTAAGCCCTACCTCAGGAACTGTGATCACATCATAAATCAAGATGGTAAAAAACTAATGGGATATGATGAGATGGTTGACAAAGCAGATATTACCAGAACCTGTTTAACAGTAAGTTTCTTCGAATTATGATTATTTTTACTTGATACGACGAAACACTACAAGAAACTTCACTTTCCGCGACAGCCAATCCAATCACCCAAACTTCTATTTTGTCGCGGAAAGTCAATAATTGGTTGTAACCAAATATCTTGTTATAGAAAGTCTCATATTGTGCACAACTGGAGCTGGTTTGTCACGAAAAGTATATCTTTTTGCGACAGAAAAACTGTCACCAATAGCATAAAAGTCCAAATTGTCATTATTATTGGGCTTTTATCCATGTCAGTCCATTAGTCATTGTTTCTAAGCATAACTCATGGCGGCAAACTTATTTTTGTCACATAAAGTAAGAATTTTTGTAGTGAATCTTGAATATATATATTTTCCTAAAAACTGCAGCCTTTGGGACGATTTGGATGTCAGAATGCACATCAACAATTCCAAGTACTTTGCTTGGATTCTTCAGGTAAATCATTTTCGAGTCTTAGTTTTGTTTTTCAAGAATTTGGTTTTACTTATTTAGAGGAAAATTATTTACTATTTTCAGAGCGTTCCGCATACAATTATGGAGAGCTATGATCTTTCGTCAGTGACTTTGGAGTTCAGGAAGGAGTGCGGGATAGATAGCGTGTTGCAGTCTTTAACCACTCTTGTTGGAAACAACGGTGAACACCCTGCCAATGCCAACAGTGAAGTATTTGAAATGCAACACTTACTTCGTCCAGAGACCGGGCCAGAAGTTGCAAGGGGAAGGACAACATGGAAACCGAAACTAAGAAAAAATCTAGGTTTCTTTTGATATACTCTCTGAAACGCGACAATAAGTGGAGTTGGCAATTTAAATGAACCTAAACTCGGATATTGTCCGACTTGAAATCTGATTTGTCAACTCAACCTGTGAGCAATCTGGGATGATGGAAGCCCTGAGTTATACCCACTTGAAACTTTGGCAAGCGTTATATAGGGTAATGAACCCAATACTTGATCGATTCCAATAAGAAGCATGTAAAACTAACAATAATTATGGAATAATAAAAACGGGCTTCAAAGTAAGATTATAAAAAGAATCTGATGTTTTCGAAACAAAATTAACTAAATGCAAAACAATCATACGAAATTAGCAACTGGATAATCCAATCACATGGCATACTAAATTTCAAGCAATATATGAATTAATCTAAACTCAACAGTCTAATAATTTCTATGTTAGGTCTAATTGGTTTGATAAAAAAAAAAAGAAAAAGAAAAAAAGTTAGGTCTAATTGGTCAAAGTTGCATTAAAATCTTGTGCCTATTCTTATATATCTATGTACGAAAGATTGAGACTCTTGCTCAAAATAGCTTTAATTTCTATTTAAAGCAATCTTAACAAGATCTCATATGCAATAAATTAAGATCAATATTAAATGGCCACTTTAACGGTACAATGAGAAAGTAGAACGAGATACATACAATTAAGTATACACTTTTTAATCCAAAGTTTTACTTCACCCGATACAATAAGATTTGAACACACGACTTCTTATATAAAAATGTGTGTTTTGACCAAATACGTAATCCCCTGGGGACTACTACAATGTAGCGTTTATTGAATGCTCAACTTTACTTGACTGCGTGTATCTCATTATACTTGTTTATTGTCTCATAAAATTGCTCATTTTATATTGATATTAATTTGTTGGATGAGAGTACGAGACCTTGCAATATTGGCTCTAAATGGATACATAGAGATAGACACGTGTAATATCTTGATATGTAGGTTAGCCCTATTAACTAAAAATTTGTTGATTGTTACACTGAGAATTCTTATGATCAATCTTAATATATATTTAAAAAACTCGATATAATTTCACTTGTGTTGTTGCTTTTTTTTTTTTTTTTTTTTTTGAAGGGATGTGTTGTTGCTTAATTAGCCCAAAAAATAAGTTAATAATATATTATTGATTTGTCATTAAATAAATTTGTACTCATTTATAGTTTTTTTTTTGTCAAACATATTTTTTTTATCGAATTCCTTTTAAACTATTTTTCAGACAAATCATTTCATCTAATTTTAGCTCCTTTAATTTTTCAAGTAGAATTATCAAACACGTATTTAGCATTGAGTGCTAAGCTTAACAAATTCTTCCTAGCACATCCAATTCTAATAGTTAACATCTCCATCAAATAAGTTATAAGACTCTTCTGCTTAGGAACTACAAATTACCTCATTCAAATATTTTTCTATTCTCCAAGTAGGATTAAGGAGCAAAATCATGTTTTGTAACTTCAATGTCTCTCATCCTTGTTGTGCCAACTAATTAAGCAAAATGATGAGAGATAGTCCCTCAACTAGTCACCTTTGCACTAAGACATCTTAAATATTTCTTTTATAACTTTAGACTATCTTAAACTGTTTTTCATTAAATATGTCACTAACATCATTAGTTCATTAAAATGTTAAGGACAGATTAGATGAAAAATAGTTCAAGATAGTCTAAAGTTAAAAAAAAAAAAAAAGAAGTTTGAGATGTTCTAGTACAAAAAGTGACAAGATGTGAGGATAATAATATGCAATTTACCCAACAAACAAAGCTGATCTCACAATTGTTGAAAATCAAAGCCATCTTTTCAACAAATAAAAAGTCAAATAAATAAAAAATTGTATCAGTCATATTTAAATGTAATAAATTAATGAGTAGTGGCCCAACAATCTTTGATTTTGTAGGCCTCAGTAACTGTACATTTCTTGTATCTCATATCCATTATAACTTGATCTCATTTGATCCACGTGTTTATTTAGCGGTGATTTCTCGAGTGCACCAAAATAGTTTCTTACACCATCACCATAGATGTGTTGAGTGCAAATCGATTCTAAAACTTCATCCCACTCACATAGGTGGAATAACCAACTGCACCACACCACCCTTAGTGATTGAGTGCACTTCAATGTGCACATAGGGAATGGATAGTTTAATTGGTACACTACAAAAAAGGTTGTAAATATGATATAAAATATTTCGTCACAGTTCAGTCACAAATTTTGACAGAAATCATAATTTCCGTCACAAACACGCATTTGCGACAACCCAAACAATGATAAGAATATTTTGTCACATTTTCTCACAAATTACATTTTGTTATTAATATGCATAGATTTGTGACCAAATTTTTTGAGACAGATCGCGAGGTTTTTTGTAGTGGTAATACATTATTTTTCTTTTTCTACACTAAAAAACTGATTATTCCCCATTTGCAATGCACAATTGCTGTGCACTAAGAGTAATTCTTAAATATTATGCCCCAATATCATTGGTAAGTTCTTGAACTATAGGTGGTGGCCTTCCTATATTTCAAACTGCACTAGCTAGAATGTAAATCATATTGTTACATTATAATGAATTTCCTAACAAACCTAAAAAGAATGCATGTGCCATATTCTCTTGAAAATGACTGCTACCTATAGATCTTTCACTCTCCTCTCAACACTATAAATAAGTTTCTTGCACAATTCACCTCCCTACATTTCAACTAACCATATCTCATCCCAAACCTCATCTAAGTAATATTATTATTATTATTATTATTAACAACAATATCATTGTGCAACATTCTATATTCAATTCTGCATTTTAGGAGTTTCTTCAACAAATAAATAATATTTCTTTTGTCCCTTGATATGGATCTTTCTTGTTTTATCAAAATCAAAGTCCTATTAGTTTATACTATTTTATAGTGATGCATATATTTCATTGTTCCTCTATACAATGATTTTCTTCTTTCGAATTTAACAAGTTTTAAAAGTATTACATAAACAATCAGATATGTTGTTTTTTGACCAAACATTTTCATTTTTTTTAGCAGAAATCTAAGATCCATGGCCTATTCTTCAGTTGCAGTGGGATTGTTGGGGTTGGTCTTTCCATTGTCAACTAATAAAAAATTCATGTCATCCAGAGGAACTTGCAATAACTTAAATACTAGTGGAAACATGTCACGTTTAGTTTCTGCAAAAGTTAAGGTTGGTGCTGCTCAAAACTCTCTCAAGACTAACCTAACATCTCCAAAAGAGAATAAGATTGACACAATGGTTGATCCATTTGAAGGAAGGTTGATTGAAGATGGGCTTGTTTTCAGGCAAAACTTCTCAATTAGATCATACCATATAGACTCTGAGTGCAAAGCATCTATAGGAGGCATTATGAATATTTTACAGGTTCTTTTTACATCTTTCAAAAATGATTGTTTTATATTCATATATATATATATATGTGTGTGTGTATATGTATATATGTATATGTGTGTGCGCGCACACGCTTTAAACACGTGTTTTCCCATGAAGCTAAGGTGTGCCACATGATATATCTCCTTGTTATGAAGGGCCATTTTTGTAATTTATTACCACCAATGGCGGGTTATTGAGCGGCTGTAGTAGACAGTGGTCTAGTTTTACCTCCTAAAAATCCATCATATGCTGATGAAATTCATAATATTTAAGAAAATGGTTTTGGAGTGCATGGAAAACTCCTTTTTTCTTTGTAAAGTCAACAACCTTCCATGCAAAATTTTCTGAATATGCCTTTATACATGTGCCTGCAGTATACAGCAATTAACCATACTAAGGCTAAGGGACTATTGGCTGGTGGTTTGGGCTCAACACCAGAGATGATCAAAAGGAATCTGATATGGGTTTACTATAGAATGCAGATTGTGGTGGACTGCTATCCTTCATGGTAACACATTATGTATCATCCAAACAACATTTCTAACTAACTTATTACACGAACGAGTTATATATATATATATACTTTTCCGTCTCTATGAAAATATGTTCTAACAAACTCAAGAAAAATTAACTAACTTATCACAAAGACATTGCTGATAATTCATGCATAACTGACTTTCTAAAAAATAAAACAAGACAATGACAAAATTTTCAACTCAAACAAAATACTTATTTTGAAATGAACGGAGTATTTATTGTGTGGCTTTTACAGGGGTGATATTGTTCAAGTAGACAAGTGGTCATATATTGTAACAGGAAAGAACAGTTTGCATTCTGATTGGCTTATCAGTGACAGTAAGAAAAAGATCGTATTCGAGCAACGGGGTACAGTACTAAACTTACATATATCGATCTTCTGGTTGAAAATTTTCATTTAATGGTGAATATATATGGAATTTGATGTTTTGTTATTGGTTATATATTTGTATATGAAGTATGTTTGTGATGACGAACAAAGAGACAAGAAAGTTATCTAAGTCCATAAAAGAAGCCAAAGAGGAGCTAAAGCCCAGTCTCAAGCACTGTGATCCTATAATAAATCAAGATGGTAAAAAACTATTGGGATATGATGAGCTGGTTAGCACAGCAGATCATATCCGAACAGGCTTATCTGTAAGTTTCTTTAATTATGATACCAGTTAAGGACTAATATTTTTATTTGATATGAATTATGAATTATGAAGAATCTTGATGATAATTAATTACCTAAAAACTACAGCCCATGCGGGATGATTTGGATGTCAATATGCATGTCAACAATGCCAAATACATTGCTTGGTTTCTTGAGGTAAATCAATCTCAAGTTTTAGCTAGTTATGTACAAATTCCAAGAATTTGTCGCAAAGTTGTCATTAGTGTGTCGCAAGCTTGTCACATACATGTAGCAATAATGTCGCAAAAAATACTTAACCCAAAAAGTTAAGTTGTTAACATGTTACAAATTTGTCGACAACTCACCAAATTGCAGACTTAATAATTTATGTACCTACTTTTTGTTGCAAATATGTAGCAATCTTGTCGCAAATGAGCATTTGCGACATGAATCTTTGCCGCAAAAACAGTTCACTTTTGTATTGT
>JAYMTE010003021.1:0-10333 GCA_036897545.1 Pelargonium fulgidum
ATCAGACAGGTCCCTAGAGAGGATAACTCAGATGCGGATTTTCTTTCAAAACTTGCATACCAGGATTATGGAATAATTCCTTCAGGCATGCAGGTGCAGATTCGCACCAACCCAGTAATAAGTGCTCCTATATGGGTGCTCCCGGTTCAAGAAGGACCAAGGACATGGATCAATGACATCAAAGATTATCTTGAGGAATAAAAGCTTCTTGGGGGGAAGTTACGTTCATCGTAACTCCCTGGAAAAGTCTCTGCAAAATTCAAGATTTGGCGATATGGGAAAGTCCAAATCAGAATCAAAGAATAAAGCCGATTGCAAGTTAGAGAAGAAAGTCCAATTTTATTGCAAGGTTAAAGATTCAGTTGCTGCCTTGAGTACCAAAAAAAGTATCAAGAAGAAGAAAGTTAGGAGCCGACAAAAGAAATCGAAAGCTTTTGATCTCTCCAATCTCTCTACGTTCCTTCCTGACTTAAATGAATCAGGTCAATCAACAACTCCTTCACCAACTGAGTTCAAGATTAACTGTAAAACTAGGCAAAAATTACTGTGAGTATATGAGTTCCATATCTAAGATCTTGGTTGTTATTGCATGTTTCAGTTGTCCTTTGCACTTATATTCTGTAAAAACGTGTTTGTTATCCTCAGATTGAAGGAAGGGAAACAGTTGAGTACAGTTCTAAACCATCCTGCTTTCCAGGCAGATCCCCTCGGTTCCATTTTTCAACACTTACAGGGCACTCAACCTGTAGTAGAGGAGAAGCCGAAGAAAAAGACAGGCAAGAGCGGAGGAAAGAAGAAAAAAGGGAAAAAGTCAAAGGCTTCATCATCTGAACCTCAGTCTATGGATATGTAATATGATACACAATATGCAGTTTATCTGCTCATATCAACTATGATATGTTTGAATGCTCAAATTTTGAATATAATTGCACCTGCATTTTGACCCGGTCAAATATCGTAACTTTCTGCTTCTAGTTTCTAATGTACTTCCCCTTTTTCATTGGGAATTTGTATGCTTCTAATCTATAAGCTTGTGTATTTTGCTGTTAACATCTTACAAGCACATATTTTCCCCCAAAAACCGCATGTGTACAAGGCAATGTTTTGGTTTTGCAGCTCCTCTTATACTCTGTTCCGAGATTGCAGGTTATGCTCCCTTTTTAGAGATATTGTTGGATAGCCATTCCAGGCCTTCGTAGAGACCCCGACCAGTGGTGGCTGAAGTACTCTGAATGTACCTATACAATACAGTTTACCAGGATCACTTAACTGATAGAGGAGAGTCTTGCAAAGCCAGGTATAGGAATTTATATGATAGTTTCCTCTTAAATATAGGTTAATGCTTACCAGCGACGCTGACGAAGCGCGTGCAGGCCTAGCTTATCAGCCATCTCAGAAACCTGCATAGCTTCCGGGAGGTCTTGCTTATTGACGAAGACCAGCAGTGTCGCATTGGTGAGTTCACTCTGCATCAAATGAGAATTTCAAAAGTTACATTTTTTTCATATGTGAACAAAAAACATCAATGCACATGTTTATGGAAAGCATATATTTGTGCCTTACAGACTCGGTCAGAATCCGATGCAACTCATTTCTTGCTTCTGCAATTCTCTCTCTGTCACTGCTATCCACGACAAAGATAAGTCCTTGCGTATTCTGAAAGTAATGTCTCCATAAAGGTCGAATCTGTGAAAGAATGTGCACTCCATCAGTTGAGTTCCACGTAAACTTTGTTCAATATTGAAATTAGGTAGCGTTTGGATTATACTTTTTGTTTAGGAATGAGAATCGAAAATCAAAACGGGAATAGTTTTGGAATGAGAATCTCATTCACATTCCCAGACTTCTAATCAAACCACTACCTTAGAGTTTTTAAGTATCTGAAGCTCAGATCATTCGAAGAACAAAACATAACATATGGTTGTATCATATATGAAACATACCTTGTCTTGTCCTCCTACATCCCAAACTGTGAAGCTGATTGTTTTGTACTCTACAGACTCTACATTGAACCCTGTTTCATGAACAAGAAAATGTCATAAACTGTTGAGATCTGTACTACACTTCTATTGGGTGTCAAGCAACCTAACCCTGTACTCATAATAAGTTTTAGGAGACAGATGATGAATGTTTGCTAGAAAATCGTAGTAAAGCATGCCCTAGATACATCTTTAGCTCAGGTAAATGCATGAATCTGCTTAACCAATATAAAAGGTATAGGTTTCGAGTTTCTTGATTTACCAATTGTTGGTACAGTTGTGACAATCTCTCCTAGCTTGAGCTTGTATAGGATTGTTGTTTTCCCAGAATTGTCGAGACCCACCATCATAATTCTCACTTCACTCTTTGGAAGAAACCTGCGAGCAACTTTTGATATGGTCGAACCCATGACAGATCGAAGAAAGAAACAGCTCGACAAGAAGAGTTTTTCAGAGAAACTTGTGGCTAAACCTCAGAACCTAAGGAAGAAGGCCATCTGAGCAGAACACACAAACCCTAATAAATAGAGAGCTAAACTATTTTAAGGAGAAACAGAGGTTGCAAAAAGGGATATCTTGTGTTCCAAGTAAACATCATGGGAGATTTATTGGGCGGAGAAGAATAGATTCTGACACAGATAAAAGAACAGATTTGCTTGTCTTTTATCATTTGTTCTTGTAGTCATTTCTTGAGGAGATTTTGATGACATGAAATTCTGTTTGCTGGTGGCTTGAAAGGGAATTAGAATATGCTTGATCTCTTATAAAGCTATGATTCCCTGTCATGACTCATGACCCTTATATGCTGATGCAAATATCCCAAAACAACTCGAAAGTTTCGATACTGTTACAATAGCGTTTTGCATTGATGCTCTTTGTAGGCTTCTTGCAGAAGTCAAACACAAGAACATTTGAACATAAAATTTTAGTATTTGAAATACAACAAATGGATTTGCTTTACATGAATCAATGTTTCCATGACTTGGACTTGCTCAGTTAGTCCTACCAGGAAATTACAGTTGATGAACAAAATGTATGATTGGATCATCTTTCAGAATCTCAAACTCTACAGACACCGACAACCTCTCAAGAGAAATCATTGTTAGAGGAAGATTGGAAGATGAAAATTGCTGCGACAATGCCGGCCAATCCCATAACTGCCAAGATCACTGTAGGCAACGGAGCTGTCAGCCCAAAGTTCTGCAAAATCGAAATGTACGTCAGTTTCATAAGATTATAGTTGTTCGCTCCAATTTTTCAAGTCTTGAGTGATAATCAACATTAGTAGCATGCATGCATCGTACCTCTAAAAATCCCTTGCCGGTTGTTACTTCAACAAAAACAGTAACAGCGAATCCAACCATTGCAATCCGGCCTAGCCATACATCTAAACCGTCGCCTTGCTTAGCCCTTTCCTCACATCTTATGGAGATAGATGTTGCTCTAGATGCAGGCTTCATCAGCCTCGGAGTTGCTCGTTTCACTGGAAATCAAAGATAGCATCAGTTTGATGTTGAAAAAAAACTGTCAGAATCTTTAGCTTTACATTGGAAATGAAGAGTTGCAACATCCTACAAAAGGGGGCCGGGTAGAGGACAAACCAAAGATGAGAACATTGTGAGGCGTTTTGATGGCCAGTGCACAGTTTAACATTATCTTAAACCTATGCGTACAATTCATTATCAAATTATCGAGCAACATATAGTCTAACATAAACAAGAACATCTGATGACAGTTGAGTGAGAGAGAGAGAGAGAGAGAGAGAGAGGCCTGGCCAAATTACCAAGGACCGGTACTACAATAGATATAAGATTGGAAATACATATCAAAAGAAAACATTAAATTCTACCTCGCACTAGCACACCATAAATGTATATATAGACTTCCAAAGTCTACCCTGCCAAACAAATATTACTACCAGCAAAACTTAGAGACGATATAAAGAAAAAACACCAATATCATTGACAATACTTCCACAAAATAATGATGAGGTTCCATTCCCATGACCTTCCCAAATTCCATGTGATCATAAAATCGGTTGAAAAGATTTAGTAAAGATAGAAACTCCTATTTTTGTTGAAAGAAGACATAGAATTTAACAGAGATGGAAATATTGGTATTACCTGCTTATTCCTTTAATACATACCATATAAAGGAACCCAAAAGGAAACAAATAACAGATGGAAACTTCCACTCAGTTACAACACAACAACAACAACAAGACATCATACACCGTAAAGCAAGATACATCAAGAACAAAATTAAATAAAGTAAAACTAATCAACCATAAAAAAGGGAACTTAGGGCATCTCCAATGCTCAGAGTCTTTTTTGGGTGCTAAGAGGAGAGAGTGTGCCAAATGGCTTTATAGGCTTAGCACCATCTTTAGCTTTTTATTCTCCAATAGCACCTACTACAGTGTGTGCTAAGAGGAGAGAATGTGAAATTGTCCCCTTAGCACCTTCAACTCCAATGCTTCACATCTCTAACAAAGAGGCTCTAAGACTTTTAGAGCCTCTCTCATCATCTCCAATGGAGATGCCCTAATTACCCTTGTCTCATCTAAATGATAAAATACGCACATTGTTGGAAGAAATGCAGCACACACCATGTGTTGATCAAATGCAAACATCAATATCATCATATCATGTAATCACACTCAAAATTTCCAACCCTACATTATTGTTCCCACAATTTGCCTAAAAGTAATTTCAGACAAGTACCATGATGCTTAATCCCAAATGGGTCGCTCTCACTTTTCCATAAAACTCATCAAAACATCCCTGTTGCTAATCACACCCTTTATGCTACACACACACACACACTACCCAAAAGCAACTAGCAAAAAGACATGAAGCTATGAAAATTTGGGAACCTTACAGAGTGGAGAAGAGCCAGTGACAAAGGTAGTTCCAATTGGCACCAAATTCACCCTCGGAAACCTAGAAATTGCCGGAGCTGCTCTTTTAGCTGAGCTAAAACCACAAACATCTAAACAAACGTAAAATGAGAATACGAAAAGATAAAAAGAAAAAAGAAAAAAAGACTCAGTAAAGCAAATGCATTTATATATAAACAGATGAGAAACTTACCGCGAACAGAAATGGAGAGCGATGCAGAGAATTGGGCAGAGGCCATTTTGGGGTTTTATAGTATGAAGACAGAGGAGACCTCTCAATTTCTATCTTCTTCTTCTCTTCCTTTCTGTGTCTTCAAGTTTTACTTTTATAGCAAGAACAAAATATTTCTATTTAAATATTTTGGTTTTATTTATTTATTCTTACGTTAACGCGAGTCATATGTATAGCTTTATACTATTATTAAATTCATAATATACAATAACCGGTGTGAACGGTTCATATAATCACACCCAAACTATATTCTTCAGAATGAACAATTCTATAGCATGTTTTCTCATATTCTATAAGTTATAAAAAATTTGTTATTACTATATCAATAGGTAAATAATAGTAAATTATTATCCTTCTTACCACAAAACTTAAACTAAAGCATAATAGGTAAAGAAATTTTTATAGAGGTTTTTCACTAAATCATTTCTTCACTTTTTTAAAGTGGGACAAGTGATTCTATATATACAATAGATTTTCATTCAATTCTCTAAATTTTCAATGTGTGACGAGTGATCTCTATGTGTTTGTTATTTTTTTCCTTTTTTTTTTCACGTTCTTCTTCTTTTTAATAATAATAATAATAATAATAACCTCATCTTAGATTTTACGTGTTTTTGTCTCTCTCTTACTCTACTTCGAACTCATATTGTCGCTAAATAAACACAACAAAATTCATATTCATTCTATTTATTTGGTTTTTTACGAAAGACGGTGAAAAAAAAGGTAATGATATTATAGTTTCGCTTCTGCTGGTGATGCAATAACAAAAAGAAAAAAAATTAAAATGAATTCATGCGATCTTCATCTTATGTATATAATCACATTATATATAAGAAAATATTTTCGAATTAAGTACCAAAGTTTATAATATAAAGAAAATATATAAAAAATATAAACTATTTGTCTGATCTTTTTGAGTTTTTTTTAATGATTTTTACATACTATTTATCCATGCATCACAAGAGATCAATTTTCTCTCTATTTTTCGCCAAATTTTTGTTACTTTTTATCAATGGTAATCCAATTACATTTTACTTGTACTAATATTTAGTAGATATAACCTAATTAGTAATGTATTATCAAGGGTATGTTGGGTTAAGTAATTAAAACATTTTAAATTTTATTTGAAGACTTAGGTTCGAGTATCATTGTCTACAGTAGGGAAGTAATTAAACGACTTACTCATAAGTAGTAGTATATACTACTAGATTCCATTTAGAATATTTTCTAAAAATAAAAAAGTTGGAATAAAAATAAAGATATATTAATAGATTCACTTGTTCCACTCCAATTTTACTTCTTCCCATACCTATTTCTCTACACATAGCCATATCCTTCTATCTTCCCAAAAGTATTGGTCTTGTAGAGCCAATCACTTCAGTTCCATGCAACTTTCAAACACAACACGCAGACAAAACACACCTCTTCTCCACTGTGCCTAGAAACCATCTCTCTTTCTCCTCCTCCTCCAATCTCTCACAATCCTCAAAACCTAGCTCCAATGGCTTCTTTCTCAATTGGGACCCACCCGTCTCCATTGAACCCAATCAAGAACCGTTGCTCAGCTTCTCTTCTTCACAACCTCAATCACAATCACTCAGTTCACTCCTTTCCCAGTTCTGGGTTCTCATCTTTCAGAATCAGAGGTAAGAGATTGCTTGGCAATGGAGTTCTTGCCAGAGCTGAAGACAAGGCCAGAGGGTCTCCTCCTCCTCCTTCCCTTGACCAGCAACCTGTACCCAACTCAGAAAAACAGTTCCAGGTTCCAATTTTTATAGTTTCTTTTGCTTAAAGTTTAGATTTTTAAGAGTACCCATTTTTCCTATTTTGCTAGTTTGTGAATTTGGTTGTGTTGTGGTTTGATTGATTGGGTTCATGGAAGAAATAGGATTTGGGGATTGGTGATTTTTTTTCTTGCATTGATTTTGATTATGTGGGTTAGTGTTTTGAATTCAGCACATAAGACAGCTCCATATGCTTTTATATTGTATTTAGATGAAATGGATTTTAGTTTTAATTGTTAAAATAAGATTTGGCTTTGCTGAAACTTAGAAAACTTGTTTTGTTACCACTTGCATGTCATATTAATAAAATTATTTTTCAGTTGTAGTTATGTAACATGTTCATGCCCTTATGTTTTCTTCTTCTTTTGGTGAAAACAGTTACTAAAAGATCTTTTTTTCTTTTCTTGGATTGCAAATCTTACTTTTTTTTTTAATAAAAAAGTTGCCCTGATGTGGTAACATTTGAAACTTGTAACAGTTTTCTTAATGTGCAATGAATTCCCAAAAACATTCTTAAAGACGGCTGTTAATTGTTTCGTCTTCCATGTGATTGCCTTGCTACCATGCAGAACCAGCAAACACAAATGTTTTGCATCTTTACACTAATTAAAATTATCATTAAACCTTGGTGTATCATCAGGATTTAATGCCATCATCTGGACCATGTGATCCCTTATGTTCCGTTGACGAAACAAGTTCGGAAGACTTTGAAGCCAATTTCCAGCCAAAGACTGTTCTGTTAAAATCTCTTACGATTTTAGCAGCCGCTTTAACAGGGGCTGTGGCTATTAATCACTCATGGGTTGCTGAAAATCAGGTCTGTCTTTATCTTGTTTCCTGATTCCATTTGCAGTTTTGAGTGAGAGTTCCATTCTTTGAGCCAGAATGTGTATATGTATCAATATTTGCTGTATACCAACCTGAATCATTTTGATCAAAAACTCATAATACAGGATCTTGCCATGGCATTGCTATTTGGAATAGGATATGCAGGTATTATTTTTGAAGAATCTCTAGCGTTCAATAAAAGTGGAGTTGGATTGTTGATGGCCGTGAGCTTGTGGGTTGTGCGTAGCATTGGGGTAATATTCTTCTTTACTGCTTGAAAATACAGACCACATATATGTATATCTATATGTGACACGACCTGTTTCTTGGTTGTTATTCTAAAAGTAGAATTGTTATAGTTGCAAAATTTTTCCCTATCACTACAATATTTGATTATCGTGCATCGTTGTTAACCACATTATGTAATTGTTTCATTTTTTTTGTTTTCATTATAAAACAAGTAACATTTTTTTTACTGTAGCGTGTATATTCTCAGTCATTCCATACAATGATGATTGGCATATTTGACTTGTGTGTAGGCTCCTTCAACTGACATCGCTGTTCAAGAGCTAACACATGCATCTGCTGAAGTAAGTGAAATTGTCTTTTTCTTGCTCGGTGCAATGACCATCGTCGAGATAGTCGATGCTCATCAAGGATTTAAACTGGTCACTGACAACATAACTACTCGAAAACCAAGAACTCTCCTGTGGGTGGTGAGTGCTTTACTTCAGCTGTCATATCACATTGTCAAATCACTTTTGTTCAACATTTAGTGTCAAACTTATGACTTGGTACTTAAAATTTACACGGCGGAGAATGCATTTTTCCCTAGTGGTTTAATTTTCAATCCATTGTTTGATGGGTACTGAAGAAAGCTCTGGAATTTCTGAGCAGAAAGTGTATAAGAATAAGTAATGGCGGTTAACCAGTAATTGTTGAAACTGCAGGTTGGTTTCATAACATTTTTCCTCAGTTCAATCCTGGACAACTTGACTTCTACAATTGTCATGGTCTCTTTATTGCGGAAACTAACACCTCCATCAGAGTACCGCAAGTATGTTGATTATTGTTCAACAATTTTATGTCGTGCATTGAAGATCTAGCCTTCCAATTATATATTTGACATTTGGGTTCTATTGACAGGCTTCTAGGAGCTGTTGTTGTAATAGCAGCAAACTCTGGCGGTGCATGGACTCCCATTGGTGATGTTACAACTACTATGCTCTGGATACATGGTCAGATATCCACATTGCCGACAATGAAGGTTCTTTTATTAACGATTCTGACAACTGATCCTGTATTAATTTGCTATATTGATATTTCTGCTTAGTCCAAGTATGAATTACTAGGGAGCATATTGAGCTGGCAATTCAAATTTCGGATTTAGGTTGAAAATACCTAATCCTAACCCGATCCACTGGAGGTTCAGGTTTGTGTGGGTTGCGGGTTTCCATGGAAGAGGCACGGGTTGAATGAGTGTTGCTAGACCCGGCATCTTCTATGACAGAGCCATTCCATCCCCAAAAAACTATCAAGCCTATTTTGGTTGACCCGAACCCGCAAAAGTGCCGCTTGGGTTTTGGGCCCATATTGCCAGTTATTATGGTTAGATCACGATTTCGTGTGGAGTGACATTGTATTTTTATTGCGACCAAGGTATATGATTTTCCCTAAAAAAGACAAGTAAGAGTCAAATTGTTAGTTCCAACCAGAAAAATGCATTTTGAATAATATAATCCCGGACCTGCTCCTAGGACTAACTGGTTGGATAAGTCAAACTGGCTGCATCTGTAATGTGTTTATCAAGTATGTAATGGCCAAACATAGCAAAATATAAAGCATTTGCAAGCTGAACTGGATATACAGATCCTTTGAATGTTATTTATGAATACTACTTTTTGTGTGCTCATTTGTTTGTACATGCATGGATGTGTGAGCTGATAAACAGGACCTTAAAGTTTCTCTGCTCCCTTTTGGGCTAGGGTTTCGTTGATACCCCCTTTACTCTTGAGCATCCTCGAGCATCGCATGTGTTCCACACTCACGTTGGGGCTTCATGCATCTTGAAGCCCAAGATTCACCTTGTATTGGAACAATGTGATAGTCAAAACACGTACATATATAGCACAAATGTTCTGCCCGGTTGATGTGGGAGTCACAAGGACTACTGTATTTTGTATGTAAATTACAACCACTTGTTGAACTGAAAGATCTTTATTCAAGTCAATAAAAGTAGAAGAGATAAGAAATCACTGGCTCTTCCATATTGAAACATGTAGAATTAAAGTTAACGTAGGAAGTTTTTCAGTTTTGATGCTTAATTTTTCAAAACCTCCTTCATATTTGATCTTCAAAAAGTTGTAGCATTATGCTCAATGAACAATTTGGTGTCATAATCGTGCTCCCTTTGCTTACAGGGTTTGTTTTTTCCTTCTGTTGTTTCTCTTGCTGTCCCACTGGTGCTTCTATCCCTGACTAGGTATAATCCTTGCATTGTCAAAGCAAGCCACGGAATCAAGTTTTGAAATTAGATTTTGATTACTTCATCGATTATGGGTGAAACTATATGATTTTCTGTTCTTCGATTCAGTGAAGTTGATGGGAAGGG
>JAYMTE010003022.1:0-10332 GCA_036897545.1 Pelargonium fulgidum
TATACCTCACATTTAAAAGGTCCACCGCACAGACATAACAAATAGGAGGTTGGGTTTACCGTCTAACGATATATCTCACATTTAAATGATCCATGCATCGCCCAGACACATAACTGTGATGAACATCATAGGCTTACCCATGTATGTCCAAGGTATATCATATAATGTCATTCTTTGAAGAACTGAACAAAATAGAAACAAATTGAAACAATAAGAAACATCAAGTACCTTGGATGTGCAATCTCTCTTTATTGATATTCCCTATGGGTCTGCAACAACTTATGTTTTTCTTCTCTTCTACCATTTGCAGTTCTCATTAAGGTTGAACATTTTTACCCATAACCCGCCCAACCCGCCTCGTCCCCATCATCGTTTGAGCTATTTCGCTCCAAACCGTGCAATTGTACAGTCAGAATTTGTCCAACCCGCCCTAAACACGACTAGCTGTTGGATTTTATAACTCACCCGCAGTTCAACCCGCCCCGCCCCGCCAAACCCTAGTATATATAGGATTTTATAAATCATAATTTCATTTCGACTCTTCCATTGAACCTCACTGCCTCCACTCTCCATTCTTCAAGCCCCTTTGTTTCTAAAGTAGTTAAGTTTCCCTCTATTTCTCGGAATCATTGATTCCTCCCTCAGTCTTCTTTCCACCCATATATTTTTAATCGCGATTCACAATGGTTCATCATCGTTCTTCCATTTCTTCATTATATTATGTTCTTCTTCTTCTTCTTCTTCTTCTTCTCCAGATTCTCTCTCACTCTCACCTCCATCTAGCATTGTCTTTTTCGAAATCATATATTCAATGACACAATGTTAGGAAAATACTCCAGCTTATACCTAAGATTTAACTCAAGTGGAGTTTGAAGAAGATTAAACTTGATTCCTGATACAACAAGTCCAAACCGAGGTAAAAATAAATTTATTTTTCATTTCTGAAACATTTACAAATGCATGTTCGATTCGAGTTGTTGCATGTTCGATTTCGTATGAATTAATTTTTGCATGTTAAGGTTAGGGTTCATTTTTTATTAATTATTTCTTGCATGTTCGATTTAAGTCTTTGTTGGTTAGGGGTTCAATTAGTATCAATTGATGTTGCATGTCCTTTTCTACAATCTGATTGTTCTTCAATTTGTTGTATTCTACTTGCATGTTAGTTTTGATTTTACAGTGGTTTGGTTTAATCAGGGTTATTGAGCCTCTAATTGTTAGGTTTTACCTTCTTATTTAGTCTTTGTTTTTAGTCTCTATTTTAGTTTCTGATGTTTACATTTTTATGTTTTAGTATCTGATAGTTAGGTTCTAGTCTCTTAGTTAATAGTTAGTCTTTATTTCTACTATCAATTCTAATCTCTGATTTTGCTAATGTTATATTGCTATTTGTTTGATTGTTAATTTACAGTCCAAATCAAAAGCTGAGACCTCTGAGAAGCTGAAAATGGGTAAAAAGAATAAAGGCAAGCAACTTGTTGTCATCATAGATGATGGTAAAAAATGTTTCAACCCAGTATGGAAAGATTTTAGCTTGCTTTTATTCGACAAGGTTTCAAGTAAGGAAAAAAGCTCATGTTTTCATTGTGGCATAACTTATTATGTTGATATAGTTAAGCATGGTACATCAACCTTTTTAACTTACTCTAGAAGATGCAAAAAACACCCTATGAAGTGGAAGTGACTGATGAAGGTAATCTCATTATAGACTTTTATTTTTGTTGAAGGAAACCAAACTTTTATTGCAAATCAGCAGTCATACAAATTTTAACTAATTTCGGAATAGAGACCGGATCAAATAAACGATACTTAGACATGGAATAAGGAAGTCGAGCTAACTCAAAGCGACCTTATTCACGAAGTGGTTGATATAAGAAAACACGACCTAGTCAAAATGTTGAAAAAGAGCCAAACAGTCCAAAACCAATAACACCATCCTATTTCCAGCATTCTTTTTGTTCTGTAAGGCCAACACTACCATGAAGACTTCTGATTCCAGCACCACTTCCTTCCATCCCAGTCGGTTTGCCCACTCCAATACATCTCAAACGGCCACTCTGCTTCCTCCACACCCAGCACAACCCCAACACTCCAATGACCGACCCCCAGACAGACATTGTGCTCAGACCTAGCTAACCCAGTCCAGAACGACCATCTCTTTCAAAAATAGTTGCATCGCAGTTAATTTTTGCTACTCCTGCATCTAGCTTTGACCATCTCACCTCCCTCTTGCCAGCCCCTTCCCCTCCACCTGCACCACCTCCCTGCATCGACAGCTAAGCATTTAACAAGCTACAACTTTCCTTCTAAACGGCTTTAGCCCGCCATCTTTTTTCACTCCAGACCCTATCATTCCTGCACTTCCATGTTTGGCAACATAAAACAACCATCATCCCCCAAGTGGACTGTTCCTCAACTCGTAGAATTTTTTACCACCATTCTTTAAAGGACGACCCCACCTGTCATAGAACACCAACCCACACCTTCTCCAACACTCCACCACCTCCCTACACCCCAGAATGGCATGTTCCACATTCCCCACCTCCTCCCCACAACCAGTGCACACAATATCCACCTCCACTCTTCTCTCAAATAATCTAGCAATTTTAGGAACAAATTTACAGCATGCCCTCCAAATAAAATGGCGAGCTTTAGAAGGACACTTCAACCCCCAAATCTTTATCCACAATGATTTGTCCACCACCTTAGCACCTCCATTACCTATATTTGAAACGAGAGTTTTATATGCACTTTTAACCGAGTAGCTGCCATTTTTCTCTAAGTTCCATGCCCAACTATCTTCTACACTATGGCGGCTGAGTATAATACGACTTATCGCCTTTCTTTCCTCCCCCAAGAATAGTTGGTTAATCATCTTCTAGTCTCATTCTCTTATTCTCTCCTCGAATAACCAGTAAACCCGCCCATCTTCCCAACCAGATGGAGCCGTTGACTGTATTCCTCTCGAATTTTCCTTTACCAACCATAGATCCTTGTATATTCTCATCCTCCATCCATATCCAATCCGCACAAAACACCATTGCTTCAACATGTTCTGCGTTACTCTAATGTTTCGCCAAATGTAGCTAGGATTCAATCCCAATGGAGCATCAAGGGTAATAACGAGCCTTCATTATACGAGCAAGTAAACTGAACAGACGAGTTAACAATCTCCACCCATGTTTTCCTAAGAGAGCTAAGTTAAAGCTCCTCACTTTTCGCACCCCCAACCCTCCTTCATCCTTTCGCACGCATAGCTAGTCCCAAGTACTCCAGTGAATACCTCTCGAATTCGAACCCGAACCCCACTAAAAAGAGTTCATCATTCTTTCTAATGTCACACATGTATCTAACGGTAGAAGAAATATGCTCATAGCTTAATTTGGAATTACTTGAACTACTATTTTTAATAATCTCCTTTCCAGTTCGAGACAAAAATTGTTTATCCCAGCTTCTAATTCTTTGAGCCACTCTGTATTTAATAAAATGAAATACTTTAATCTTACTTCGTCCCATGCTAACCGGCAGACCTAAGTAGCAACTCATACCCGACTCCTCCTTGACCCCCAGCACCTGAAAAATACTTTCCTAAGCTCCTCGCTTACATTCGAGTTGAAGATAATAGCCGATTTTGTAAAGTTTACCTATTGCCCAGATGCTCTCTCATACTTCCTGAGATCAACTCTCACAAACTCGGCTTCCTCAACTTCTGCACGAAAAAATAAGAGACTATTGTCTACCAAAAATAGGTGCATAACTGTCGGAGCATTGCGAGACACACAAAAGCCATGCAAGCACCCCTTCCTCACGCCTTTTTGGAGTAACATCGACAACCCTTCCGCACATAGAATAAATAAGAACGGTGATAGCAGATCTTCTTGTCTCAATCCCTTTCTCGGTTTAATATCCTCTGTGACACCTCATCCAACCACTATCCTATATTTCATTGTCTCCATGCAAATTCCATCTAGTTCAGCCATGTCCGGTTGAAACCCATAGCCCGCATGACGTCTATAACAAACTTCCACTTCATCTGGTCTTACACTTTCACCATGTCAAGTTCCTATGCCGCGACTCTGAAACCATGCAATTTACGTTTCATGGCATGCAAAACTTCTGCCGCGATCCCTATATTGTCTGAAACCAACCTACCTGGGATAAATGCGCTTTGAGATTCTGAGACACAATATTCCAACACGTATTTGAGTCTATTTGTAAGCATATTCACAATTAGCTTATAGACTATATTACAGAGCGATATAGGTCTCAAGTCCCCCATTGTTTTTGACTTTATTTTCTTCGGGATTAACATAATAAGCGTGTCATTTAGTCCTTCCGGCATCACCCCACTCTGCAGCATTTCAATACACGCCTTGACCACGTCTGAACCTACTACATCCTAGTATTCTTTGAAGAATGTTGGATTCATATCATCCGGCCCTGACACTTTATCTCCATGCATTTAGTCAAGGGTTTCTTTTACCTGTTTCGTGACAAAATGAGCAGTAAGTATATAATTATGCTCCTCGGTAATTATTCTTGTTCCCACCAGCCTACACACTGGCTCTGTTTCCAGAATTTTCACTTCAAACAACCCATTAAAATACTCCACCATAATCTCCTCCAACCCCTCCCCACTCTTCCTCCATACCCCATTCCTATCCCAGAGTTATTCGATCTTATTGTTCCGACGATGACCTAAAGCGATTGTATGAAAAAACTTCAAATTAGAATCACCACTCAACATCCAAAACAACTTTGAGCGTTGCTTCCAATAAATCTCATAGCTCTCAAGAGCCTTATAGTAATCTTCTCTCACCCTACCACTGTCCCGACCTCCTACCTGACCAACCTCCGCTCGGGTCTCTCTGACTTGCTTCAGCAGTTCTTTAATTTTGGGACCACCCCATTCCCACATCGCTCTACTATACCTTTCAATCTTCTGAATAACATTGTCTTCACCCCCACACCTCCAGCTCGAGATCATCGTCTCCCTACAACCGGACTCCTAATCCAGCAAATTTTAAAACAAAATCTTCTCTCACCCTCTTACCTGTGAAACGGTTTGGAGTAACAAATATGGGAAAGTGATTACACATTACCTATGGAAGATTATTGGATACTTGATAGCCACTAAACAACTCGATCTATGCTTCCGTTGCAAAAGTGTGATCAAGTTTCTCCTCGATACAATCCTCATAACCTCTTCCCTTATACCAGGTGAAAGGGTATCTGTCTATATCCAAATATACCAGCCTACACTCTTGAATGGTACTCGAAAAACCATCTATGAGCAAATTAGGTTGCGGCAAACCACCCCCTTTCTCTGAACTAAGTAATATGTCATTAAAATCTCCTAAGCATAACAAGGGCAAATTCGACTTTAATGCCAAGCTCCTTAGAACTGTCCACGACATGCGTCTGCTTCCACTATTAGGTTTCCCATAAAATCGAGTAACTCTCCATACACCAATATCTTTCTTTCAAACTTCTACATCGAATGGTATTTAAAGAAGTTGATCAATGAGACATTATGTTGCGAGTTCCAAAGTAAAACAAGTCCACCACTTTTACCTACACTGTCCACCAAAAACAACCCCACCATTCTCAACTTCGATTTTACACCCTCCAACTTTGATCTATCGCAATGTGTTTCGATGAGAAACACAAAATCGGGCCTTCTCTCTCTAACCAAGTTGATTAGAACCCTAACTGTGCGTGGGTTGTCCAGCCGACGACATTTTCAGCTTAAACAACTCATTGCTCTCGGCGGACCTTGTCCATGGAGTTTGCCCATATCTTATTTTTTTTACTGGTCTATCATAACTTCGTCCATTCTATCGTCCTCAATTTCCTCATCCCCCAACCTATATCGCTTCTTGTTTGTGATATCCAACGTCAGGTCATCCACCTTCTTTCCAGCCACACCTCCACATATGCTAACCGAACCCAATACTGTTACAGCTCCTCCTCCCACACCTACACTCATCTGGGGTGACCCTGCCTCATCCCCTGTAGCACGACCCATGAACCATTTTTATGCGACCTGGTTCAAGGTAGGTTTATGCTGAGCTCGCATAAAAACCCCATATGGTTTCTCTACTCCCTCCGGAATATCCAAGAGAGCTTCGCAAAAGCTATCATTGTGACCTAGTAAACCACAATAAAAGCAAAAGGTAGGGAGTCTTTCGTACTTAAAATCCACACATGCACATCCTCCTCCAAACTTCTACATTGTCATGCATTTCTTTTGTGGTTTATGTATATCCAATTCACTCGAATCTGCAATACCTTATTTTTCCCCTGTAAAGTTCTTCTTATCAGAGTCCATCTGATCATAGATTATTTGATTACTTGATTCTCATGTTTAATATTTTCACTTAATTATTTTACTAACTAATGGTTTTATGTTAATATGTCCTATACTTCTATGTAGATGCTAATGAAAATGCAAATGGAGTGGAGCTAAAGGACAAGGGTAAGGACAAGGGTAAGGACAAGGGCAAAGAGTGATTGAAATTTAAAGTCATGGAATGCAAGACCAGAACCAAAACCCGAAATGATGGAGTCTATTGTTATACTCTTATTTGCTTCTTTCTTTTATGTTTTTAAATTCTAGAATAATTATGTTTCAATTAGACTATGGTTTTTTCACCAATTAGGTTAGTTTTTGTAGCTATACTTACTGTTGCATTGTATTTTCCCATCAAAATTAATACAAATGCTTTTAATTATATTGTGTGTTTTGTGTTTACATATTTATTTTTGGGCTAGGCGCATTAAAATTCAATGGCCCAATGATCATGGCCGGATCACGGGCAACCCACCAGCCCGTCCGTGAATTCGTGGAGAAATGACACGTGAAATTTGAACCATTCACGGGTGGTTATTGGATACATTTTTCATAACTCGTGAGTAGTGGGGCGGATGAAGTTTTATAGCCACGGGGCGGGTAGCCCACCCGTGTTCAGCCCTAGTTCTCATTACCTATCACTGTCTTATATACGTTTTCTGCAAAATATTGATTATGGTGGGTGAACGGGTGGTTATCTTGATGATGGTAGTTGACAATTAACACAGAGAGAGATGGTTGAGTGAAGAGAGAGAGGGTTGAGAGGGAGGGATAGATAAGTAAAATTACATCACAATTTGAGGGTAGTATTAATATGAAATTGCGTATAGACATAAACAGTGAGAAGTAGAACTTTTGAGTATAGACATTCATGAAGAAGAAGACAACCCAAACATAATTTTGTGAAAATTTTGTCTATAGACATTTCATATAGACATCAAGTAAAGAATCCAAAAAAGTCCTAAAGTAGGCACTAGTGGAGCAAACATGGAACATGAGGTGAATACAAATGGAATAGACCCATCCAGTACTAGCAACACTCAAAACCATGACTAGGGTGGAATTGGTTTTACAAATGGTGTCTTGGGGTTTCAACAACAATTTGGGACGGGTTTAAGAGAAAATAATTTTCAAAACCTGCAATTAGGTAGTAGTTTTTGTCAATGAGTGGAATTTGATTATGTGCAACCCATGTTGATAATTATTCGGGCAATATATCTATTGCCTATTACGGGTGTAAATAATAATTTTTTGTTTAGTGATTGGGTTATATATGTTGCTCCTCAAGGTGACAACTTTGAGCTGAAGCAAGTGAAGGTCTCCACGTTAAACACTAGTGGTCAAATTAGAGGAAATTCTCTAAAAGACACACTTTAAAATGTGAATAATTATTTGAGTATTTGTGGTGATTTCATAAACACCATGACATTTCTATAGGTAGTGCAAATAAGCCTCTTTAGATTTCTTTGGTTAAGAGAGCGCTTGATTTGTATAATTTGCTTCCATTTGAGACGAAGAATACACGTGAATAGTTGGTGATTCAATTTACCAACAACTTTTCCTTCAAATAACAAGTTAAAAGGATGAATAAGAGGGCATTCAAGATTTCACACAAATCGACTAGCTAGGGTTCATTTTATGAAGTATGAGATCGATTCAACTAATTGATTGATCGATGCCCTAATCGTACATTACTCGACTACCTTCCGACTTCATTGTGGTCAATTACGAAACAGAATCCTTTTATTATTGGTCATCCATTCTTGGCTACCTCCCGCATTTTGAAAGATGTTGAAAGATGTGAACTTATTATAAGAGTTGATGAAAAAAGTATTACATTCAACAATAAAGTAGAATAGGGTGAACAAGAAGGTCAAAATTTTAAACCAAGTTCTAATGAAAAGGTTTGTCACATGAAAAGGTTTGTCACGAGATAAGATGCAAGACCAAGAGAAGCCAAGTAAGAAATTAGAGGAAAAACACTATGTCGACATGATAATTGAACACCTGAGAGTTAGGCATTTTAATGAAGTTAAATCAGGTAAAAAGAACCTATCACTTGAACCCAAAAGAAAAAGAAAGAAGTACAAGAATATAAGAAATTAAAGTCTTCTAAGATGTTTAAAAAGTTTGACAATCGTCAAATGGGTGAAAAATGTGGGTTCCTAAGGTGCGAAGAAGACTTGACTTTCGTCATGAGTTTAACAAGGATAGGGCAAGACTCTTTTAGGTACCATTGGTGTGCTTCTTTAATTATGAGTTACTCATCAAGAAAACAATGTTAAAGAAAAACGTTTCATAGGAGGCAACCCATAGTTTTTAATTTCACATTTTAATTGCATTTTTAGTAGATCTTATGTATTTTTGATGTTTTATTTTTTCACTAAACGACACGCCGAAAGAAAAAATAGAGTGAGGATACCTTTTTGTTCCCTCAATCTAACCCTAAACAAATGACGATAAATGTATGTGATGATGATTAGGGAATTGAGAGTAATGGTTGAGCGTGACCACTTGGTCTTGAGGTGTTCCAGATCTCTGGAGTTTTGGAGGTTAGTTGGGTTGGGGGCGCTGGTTGAGATGACGATGGATGTATTGGGGTGGCTCCAGCTAGTTGTCTGTAAGAGGGATGTGGGGATGATTGTTATGATGGTTGGTATATGCTAATGAGCTATATATGGAAATGCATGAATGAATTGGTGCGAAAGGCATCAAGTGGTCATCGAATGGAGTGAGAGTGGTGGTGGCTGATATTGTTTCCCAATGGAGGGCTGCTGATGGGGAGCGGGTTTGGTGTCAGTGTTGAGCGGGTATTGTTTTCTTTGATCTAAGCAGATTTGGGGCTATTTGGGTGGCATGTGAGGCTGACAGGAGATGTGTTAGTGTTTGTCTCTCTTGGGTGAACGAGAAGAGTTAAGGTCGGTGAAGGCTATGACGTGTTAGGTTGCAATGAAGTGGGCGATGTAAAAGGGGCTAGATGTGATGGTGTTCGAGACGCTCGGTAGGTGGTCTCATGTATTCGATCGAGGATTCCATATGTGAGTCATTATGACCTCATGATTTCTAATTGCGCATCTTTAATGCAATATTTTTTTAATTCAATATGTAAGCTAGGTAGAAGATTTGTGAATGGTGTAACACACTCTTTGCGCGTTACACCCATTGTTTTTTAGGTCTTGTCGAGAAGGAAGGGAATGCCCTCCCATAGGTCGCTCTTATGATTATTTAATTTGAACTAATCTTTTTCTTTCAAAAAGTTAAAAAAAAAAAATACAAGTCATTTAATTCTTATTTTGCTTAGCCTATCAAAGCAATACTAATGAAATCAAGACAACTCGTTAAAATTTCATTCATATCCACCTCAATGAATTAATAGGAATGAGTGATCTGTTGGATCCAGTGTTTTAATGAAGTGTCATAACATCATTGATGAATTAGCTTACATCAAATAACTTTTGGCTTCAATTCATTACTCTCAACTTTGAAATACTCTTTTTCTTTTTGTTTTGTTACATAAACTAAGAGTATCTTCATGACAACTTTTTGCACCCAATAAGTATTTCTTCACTAAAAAACGTTAAAAGTGTACCTCTTACATCGATTTGATGCATTTACTATGAATTTAAATAATGACCCATAAATTTGAACTGAGATGCATGATATAGAAAAAATCATCTTAACATATAAAATTTATCATTTACATGGAAGTGCAATTTGTTACTCTTCAAAACATATACTCCTTCCGTCAGAAAATGAGTGTTATATTTTTATTTTTTTGTAAAATATAAGGATTACCAAATAATTTAATGTGCTTTGAATATTATCCTCACTTTCCTCCATACATTCCATGTGTAATTTAAATATGCTCATGTACAGTTCACAAGTGATAAGGGCAATATGGAAAAAACAATAATATAATAACTTAAAAACAATAACAGGACACTCATTTTAGGACAAAACATTTAGACGAACAGGACACT
>JAYMTE010003023.1:0-10329 GCA_036897545.1 Pelargonium fulgidum
CTAATGGTATACATTTGAAATTTCCCCTATTTTAAATGTATTATACATACAGTGATAAGATATCACCCAAAAAAATTACTATTAAATAAGAGTCCAAATTTATTCACTGTTACACTAGGATGTGTGTATGTTCCCCCCAGATTTCCCACCTCTGGTTCAGCATCAACCTCAGGGTCAGCATGGCATTGGCAAAGCCGATCCAAGCTATCCAACTTCACTGTCACTGCTTAATAGTTAATACCATCTCGGTTTATGGTCGTTTGAAGGACATCTTTTTATTAGGATGACAGGAGGGAAAGCATGGCATTGGTAGATTCAGGCCCGTCATTGTTGACGCTTGGGATTATGTTATCTGGAGATACAAGCTTCACAAACTCTTTCAGTTCTTCAAAGCTGCAATGCTCGCTATAAGGTACTTCGTATCTGACATACAAATGCAACAGCTGAGCCATGAATAATAGAAACCTTACATCAAAACCAACGAGTATAATTGAGTAGAATAGGAAATTACCTAATAATGGTCCCCTGTTGGAACCTTCTCCCTGGTGACTTCTTCTTCCCTTTCCCAAATGTCCAACCGGTGGGAGAAAAAGCAACTATAAGACTGAACCGACTCTGAGATGAACATGAACTTGTAAGGGTTAATTAAGGACTCCAAAAGTCAAAAACTGAAAAAAGTACATGTTCACACAACAGTTAGACCTGTTTTATAATTCTCAGCAACAGAAAAGGTAATGAAATATCTCATTACAGAGGTGATAGCACTGAAGGAAATCATTTGTGTAATGTTATAGTCACTGCAATAGTGTATTAGAGTGTATATGTATGCATTCACATACAATAACGAGTATGAGATATAATTTAGAAACCAAAACCAAGCATGAAGCAGCGAAGGCAAATAGATTCATAAGTCAAAGCCTTTCATAGCGTCTCTCTCTCTCAAACAATCCTAACTTTCTTCTTATTGCACCTTTGCAAATCAAGTAAAGTCTTTCTGCAAATTCATGTTATGGACATCTATAATCTAGTTAAGGAAAAAATGATTTTTGACTCAAAGTTCAAACTGAAAGCTTTATATTTAGGATCTAATATTTTAAAATGGAAACAAATTCTACAATCCTCACCGCATATTGATTGGAAATGTGTTTCAGTCGTTTGAAGCTTGCAAGTGTCCACATGGGAACAACATGAATGTGGCTTTCGTGTTCATTTAGTGTAAACCACTGCATATCTTCCTCCGAGAACCCCAAACATTTGAGAATACGAAGTTTTGCTGCTGGCACATGAACTTTTTTTTGAAGGACACGAGCAACCTCCAAGAATAGCCTTTCCTTTCCTGTTTAAATAGAGAAAATAGAAATGAATAAATAATGAAATATGAGTCAACAAGATAGCCCCAGCTGCACAATAGCTTCAGTCTAAAATTCAAATTTCTTAATTAATTTTTTGAAAAGCTGCAGCAGTCTGGATCTTAGGAATAGCAAAAAGAGAAAATTATGGAGGAAGTATAACTGTCGGGAAGAAATAAAACTGTCCATAACAAAAAAGAAAAAACAACAATCATTGAAATTTCAAAAGGTTAATATCTATAATCAATCGAGTTCCTGTATTTATAGTGAAGTACAGAAAAAGAAACAAATATGAACTGAAATCCTGAATGACATTGTTTAAACTACAAACTAAAGTATACTTGGAGAGTTTTAGTCCATTAATCAAAAGAATCTGACATGAAATATGGAAAATTAACAAAACAGCATAATACACATTGAACAGAGAGAGAGTAATGGGCTGTACCAATTGTGTAGCTACCAATTAGGAAAAGGGTCTTAGGGTTGAAAGTTTCTGCCTGTATGGCTTCAATGACAAACTGAATTACAGCATCTTGTTTTGGAAAGTCGTACTGTGACAATCAAATGAAGTCATGAGAACCAGCTTAAGTTAGTGCTAGACTATATAATGAAATCACATGATAATGTAAACTACAGTCTCCAGTGATATAAAGTAAGAAGCATATTTAGGTCATGTAAATGTATGAATCCATTATTATGGTAGTGCACTACTGCTTCAGGCTGACAGAGGTATATATGATAAAATAACATCTGAATACATAGACAAGTACAATTTTGACATAAACAATTATACAGAATTCATGATACCCCTAGGATGCCATGAATTTTATCAATATGAAAAAATGTAGTACTCAGCAGAATGACATACAGGATGCAAGTTTGATTGAGAGGAAAGATCGCCTCCAAAATATTTGTGCTTGGAAATCTTTTTTATTATGTGGATTGGGGAATCAAATGTTTTTGGGTTGATCCATTTGTGATTTAAACTATTGCTGAATTGGGAAGGTAGACTTATATTTGCCTCCTCTCTCTGATGGTTCCTTTTCTCCTTTCTCTTCTCCTATTTCTCTCTTTTTTCTCTTGTCCTTTCTCCTCCCATCTTCAATTTGTTCAAAAATCTACTAGAGCATTACTCAGGTGTTATGATGTCATATCACTATGACCGTAATTTCACCAGTAACTCTCATATTTACTTGTTCAAGCCAAGATGAGGACAACATGAAGAAAAGCTCAAGCTAGCCAAGCAAACATTAACCAGACTCAGCTTATTTATGGTCATTCTGTTGTAGGGAGATAAGATTAGTATTCACATACAAATTACCTGGGGGTTGCAGTAAGTGGTATCAAGGATGAGAGTATGGATATGGCCCATTCGCAAAACAGACAAGTTCGCCATTTCCTCATTAAAGCGGAAATCCCCTGTGTGCAGAACAGCCTAAGAGCATAATAGACCATGAATCAATTTTGATAAACTCAAATATGAAAAATTAAAATACCAATGGAAATACCATAAGAAGTTTGGACCTCACCTTACCATTGGGCGGTTCAAAGAGTATTATTATTGAGCCTGGGCAGTGATTTGCATCTAAACTTGTCACATCAATTCCAGAAATACTGATCTTCTGGTTGACAGGTAAAATTTCTAATTTATCCCATGGAATGCCAATCTTTGAATTTACGAGCTTTGCAGTGATGGAAGAGCAATATATCTTCCCATGACAGAAGGACCTTGTTAGACCTTGATAATCTGACAAAATGAATCCAATACAAGTTTTAGCAAATTCTATGTTAAAAGAACCAACATATTTTAGCCAAAGCATTCATCAAATAAGTGTACAACCAAAAATCCCAAACATTCCACTGTGTACATTAGATACCCCAAAATGTCTTCCAGTAAAATAAAAATAAAATAAAAAACTTCTAGTTAATAACTTTTATTCAAATAAATTAAATTGAAGAATAACACTGACACGTTCAGAAAAACTGAAATGTTTGAAGGAAGCATTTGTGGGACTGAAGGGATAGCATTCCTACCATTTTCACTATGACAACCTAATTTGATTCCTATGATTAGGCCATTTTACCAAGATGGATCATGGATATACACTTTTCATCAAATTATTCATGACAGTACAGAGCCATGCTTCTATTCAACGTTATTACATTAGGTAGACTCGGTGTTGAAGATCAACGATAAATAATTACAGGCATATCAGCATAAAGCATCTGAAATCAATCAAAGCCAGATTAGATGATGCTAGTAGGATATTTATAAATATGTGAGTAACATGTAACTTGTACAAGGACTCACTTATTATTGCATTAGATACTACTTTACCGCAATCATGTATCTGATATATTCATGCCACTTTCATTAATGTTCTTTATGCAAGTTTATATACACATATAACATGGTTTCACTACCAAATTAAAACTACTTTATGAGGTTAATGTCAATTCATTAGGTCCAAAACCCCCAAGTCAATGAAATGATAGGCATAGTACAAATATTACTTCTCACATTATGTTTTATCAAACTAATCTAATGAAAAATGTAGAAATTATGTCAGTTACTCCTGACCTCCAGGTTAACTAGAACCACTGTTGCCATTAGATAGTGAATGGATGAATGATGCCGGGCAGGGGATACTGAAAAGATAATCTCATACAGTTGGACAACAACTACAAAACATTTCTTATTTTATAATCTACAAGAGTATTTTGTTCCTATTTCTCTTACATTGTAACAAACAGAAAATAGCCAATAAACTAAGACTATACAAATATACAGTTTTTTACCATAAAAAAATTTAACTTTATTCTGTATAGAAAAGCAAGCATTAAACAAGAAACTAGTTGATAAGTAATGATAGATGGTTTTCTTGAAAAAAATTTGATTATTGACCTTAAAAGCTACCCTACTTCATAGAGGATATCTCCAACCAACAAGGTAGAACTAGAAGCCAAGAGCATCATTGAACTTACGGTCCATATGAAAATGAGTGAGAAACCAATGGGAACAGTCTCTTCGAAGAAATCGGAAAGCATCCTGCAAATGTAAATAAAAATGAAATTAGGAACAGGACATCAAGACTCCTACCATAATCACTAAGATGGGAAACAAATCACAATACTACTACTTCAAAATCATGAGACTTAAAAGTTAGGAAATTATATTATACCACTCGAAAAGGTGTTCCTGGTATGCAACACCATGAGGGTACATCCCTAAGCTTTCCTTTCTTGATGTGATTTTTCTCAGTAATGTGGTTATTACTGGAATTCGGGTGCCTCTTTTCCGCTCTATGCTGTCCACGAGATGTAGTGCTCACTTGTGTCCTACAACTAACGGAGCCTGGAAAGAAATCTGTAATCAACTTGTTTGCGGTTGATTTACTGGTCTCTTCAATTACTTTGGAAGTATCATTGATTATCTCTATGCTATTGGTGGTACGTTTTCTTTGTTCTGTCGGAGCATGTCCGGCTGTGTGTATCTCAGCTACATGGGTTTTCTCTTTCTTCAGTTCAGTTAGAGCATGCAAAATTTTCTTCCTGGGACCAAGGGCAGTAACACCAATGTTGAAGAGATCCTGAAAGATAATTATTTAACAGTTAAATACATTGGTCGAGTGAAATTCATTTAAGTAACTGAAACACTGATCAATAGTCAAATATTGTATTAACACAATACAACATTGCAACCAATAGAGAGAATGTATGAGTTTCTCAAATTACATTTCCATTGGTACACACATGTATCCACACAAAACCATTTTTTAAACTATTACCATATATAATCAACAATGATATGTCATCTCGAACTAATGCTCTTTCTTAAATACACCATCGCTCAGCAAAACATTTTTACATTCCAAACTCAACTTGTTGGCAACAAGGATTCATCCTTTGCTGCGTTCCAGTCTAAAAGCACACTATACGATCACATACTTTATAGTATATGAATTTAATGTTGAAAAAGCAATGCTTGACAGGTATATCATATATGCACAATTTCCAGCCAGATCTGGACTAAAGTTCTGCCAAATAGAACAGACCGATTAGAGCGTGTGATGTGGTTTACTGTGAGAGTGTGAAGCATACCTCTTCAGTTAGCCATTGTAGGGCATCCCAATCAACCTCTTCTCTGACAAATGCTTCTTCATATCTGTCTAAATCCAGACTGCGTAGCCATTGAACAACGGGAGAGACATCTACAACTTGCTGATGTGATTGATCAGTTGAGACATTTATAACTTTCTGAGGACATTGAGTATCCTCTTTGCCATCAGGAAGAATAGCCTGTTGCAATGTTTTTCATTAAGTCTGACTTACATTTTCAATTAAAAATTAAGTAAGAGATCCATAATATGTTGTGAATTTATGAATATAGAAAGGAAGTGCTAAAAGCACAACTTAACCTGTTCATACTTCATAATACTTTTTCTTTTTCTTTTTCTTTTTTATGAAACTGGAGGCATTACTGACAAAACTCAATACAACTGCTTAGGTCCTTTGTAATCACAAAATAAGCATACATGCAACATGTTTATCTCAATTGTTGGGTTTATGAGGTAGTTACATGATACTAAACTGAAAGACCGACAAAATTTGGTCCTACATAACCAGGTCATATCCAAGAAAAACAACATTGTATATCACATAACATTGCATTACAGAATTCCATTCCAGCTAATTGTAAGTTTCCTAAGAGATTACATATGGTACTGTTAATTTTATGAGGGGACTCAGTGCTATGAACCACTTTCTATATACTCAACCTCAAGTACTGCCCCATGTCAGTACACTGTACACTGAAGACATAATCAGTTAATCACACCAACATAATGAGTCCAAATGAGCTGCTTTAAAGGCACGATATCTCAATTTTCTGAAAGTTTGCTTGACTACCAAAAACATGTTGGCGGGAGCATCAGACATGCACTTGCACAATTTAGCAAATTAGCAAGTGCTCTCTAGTAGCCTATTTGATGAACATTTTCATGACTTGCTTTCTGGAGGGTACCAAATACCAACAGGTATAAAAGGAATATTAAACACCCTACACATAAGCAGAAGAATGCGTCTAGAGGATCTCATGTTTACTTGGCAGGCATCAATATTTATGTTAAGCCTACTTTAAGAGAATTTGAAATACAAACTAAGTGAAATGTTCATCAAAGAAAAGCATCCAATGATTTAAATGTGACTAGTTATAGAGACTCTAACAACACCTTCTGCTTATTACTCTCCTCACTTCATAACTACCAGAAATATATAATATCAGACCTACCAATAATTTTTTGAGGCATTTCACTATGGACTGTAAATGCAAGAAGAAGGGTAGGAGCAAACAAAAGTTGATGGTGACACTTACATCTTGAGCTGGATTCTCCTCTTCATCAAGACAGTCATTAGTATGAACTTGCCTCTCTTCATCACTCATGTCTGAAATGTCAACCCCACATAAAGGACAGCAGACTAAACCATCACTAGCATCTAAACCTTCCACTTCCTGTCGGTGAAAATCAACTCCACTAGAGCCATCTTGTTGGCCTACCTCAGTACATAGTTTGATCAACACATCAAGCTGTGTACCGACCTCAAACTCGTCAAACATGGGATCCTTGTTATAGCCTCCAATGCCAACATTGACACCACAATCTGCTCTTGACCTCAATAACCTTGACTCTATTGAATTGCACATAAAACCCCCATATGGTTTCAACCCTTTTTTACAATCATCACTCTCAAAATAAACACCACCTTCATCAGCACCCTCGTGCCACTCCCGCTCTGTATCACCACAATCTATACTCGATTTTATCAAATCCAAACTGCAATTTTCATTCAAGTCAAATTCCTGTTCCTCACTACACTCAACCCTATTCCCATTTCCATCCTCATTCAAAAATGTATCACCTGCTGCACTACCCAAATCAACACTCAAGAGTACTGAATTCAATCTATCCTCTTTACCTTGTTTAGAGCCTTCACCTGAAATGGCCACAGTCTCACTCTCATCTTCCCAACAACCAATTGGGGCCGTTGAAACCACAGACGACTCTTCTGAACTCAAATTGGGCCCTTTCTTCGTCTGAACAGCCGTGGATGCACTCTTTTCAGCTCTGTAATCTGCGAGCTTAAAATCCGATGACACACCAGATCTGATTTTCTCACAAAATGTTGTAGCGGGTTGCGTGTTCTCCTTGCCGGCGCTGACGGAGAGCTTCCGTTTCTTGGAGGCGCGATGAGAGAAATTAGTGGGCTTCAGAGGTGGCGGCTGCGAGCAAAATGGCTTGGGTTTGATTTGGGTGGAAGGGATCTGGAAATCGTCGTCGTCGTCCCCGGAGATGATGGAGAAGGGAAGGAGCTGAGATTGGTGATTGGGTCGAGAGAGAGGCTTCTTCTTCATGTTGTGATTGATGATGATTGTGGTGAAGGTGCCCTAGTTTGTATACTGTACGGGAAGCTGGAAATGGAATATCATATGGGCTATGGTTTTGAATTTGTTTAGGAAAAGAGAAAAAGGAGGGAAAATGGAATGAATTTAACCAAAGATATTTCGACGTTTGGCACAACACATGCCATTACTATGTGTGGGTTGAAGAATCAACATCAATGTATGATGTATCCTTGGTTTTGTGAATCTTTCTTCTATCGATTCTCAAAGTTTAAATGTAATATCGATGATGGATGGAAACAGCGCGCCTTTTGACTGTTTTAGGTCATACTTTTCTCATATTTCTTCCAAAAAAAAAACAACATTCATGTCTTATTTATATGAAATGCAAGATTTAAATTTTTAACATATCATTGGAACGCTCTGGGGCCCACATGCATTTTCACTTCTGTGGTATTATGCGTAATTAAAAATTGAAATCTCTTAAATTTATTTTCTGTGCGGCTGCAGTTACTCACATCCGCTCCAATAAAAATATACTTCCACTATAACTACTATTGATCGTTATAGTTATCCAACTGAAAATTTAATTATTATCATCTACTCAAGAAGAATTTTTTAACAACCGTTTTGCATACAAGTGATTTAGGATTTTGTTTTGTGACACTTTTTTGAAAGCTTGATAAGTCATCTATAATTCATTTGAAATATATCTCAATTTCATTTGAGCTCGTTTAGAGTGTCAAAAACTTGACTTACCCTCAAATGATCAATATGCCAACGAGCTTAATTTTACCTCCCAAAAAAATATAACATTGACACCCAAACTTCTTTTGGATTGCCCATTTACATTATTGAAGCTTCTATGATGCTTCAATATACTTAAGAAACATTAACACGTCCAAACGCACATCAAGAAGCTCAATAAAATATAAAATTAAAACTAAACTAGACAAAAATACTAATATTAAACTAAAATACTAAAAGATGCACGAATATCATGATTTTGTTATAATTACACACAAAAGTAACTCGACATTATCTATAAAAACTCTGAATAACTTGATATAAATATGAGTTATCAATCTAGCTACCTGTTGAAATCTAAGGACGAAGTGCTTCGTGAATTCATTATCCTTAATAGCAAAGATGAGAGACTCAAGCAGATAAGAAATTTAAATGGTTAATGTTAGATTAATGTGGAGAGTATGAGTCTTAACTATAACGTGCAAGTTATTTCAAAATATATATTAAAAATAAATAAAAACTCTAATATGCAATATTGTCAATAATTTAGAAATTAGAATAGTGTATGAATAAAATTCTTCAAATACCTCCGAGTCTAATGAGAATATTGATGCGCGGAAGAAGCATATATAACCCTAAATAATATGATAAACATTGACCAATCATATTCTAAACAAAACCCCCCTCAAATACAAAGAGAATGATATTTTCAAACATTAAGAAATATATAAATTATTTTCAAACATTAAGAAATATATAAAACCTAACTTTTTATACTCCCGAGTGTAGAAGTGTCTTGTTAAGATACAATGGATATGCTTCTCCTAACGTAAAACAAAGAGGTATGTAAAAGAAATTGTTGATGTCATTATACCTTGAAATTTTAGTTATCAACGTTGAGATATTATAAATTTGTTATGTTACAATATTCTCTGAGAATGTTTTGCTTCATAAATATGATTATTTTTTTTGAAGATTTTCAATACACTGCTAAAATATAAATTTGAACTCAAATAGAAAATACGACTAATGTGAGGGTAAACACAAATGGATTTGGTTAGGGTATCCACAATGTTTTTGAGTATGAAGGTCGGGACCAAGGCACAAGCCACAACATGAACAACTCCTACTCCCTCAGTTAAAGACCGGACCCTCACTACGTCTGTATAGTTTGAAGAGCTCCTGAGGGTTGAGGAAGTCAGACTTAGAGAAAACAACAAAAAAAAACAAAAAACAAAGTCCACAAGCGTCCCTCACCAATTTCTCAACAAAAACAGTTCAGGTGAGTTGAAGTTTTTAAATAAAGACCTCTACCAAAGAAAAGATCACATTCTCACTTTTGTAAGAATTGAATACTTCAAAATGCGTAAGAATTAATCATCTCAAGCGTTTTTCGTGTTCTTCAAACGTTAATTGAAAATTTTAAAAATCTCCAAATCTTAAAGTTACATTCAATTGTCTGGAGATTTTGTTTCTCATGCCGAAGGCGATCCCCCTAACACATTGATTTCCACTTAACAGTGTATTGATTTTTGCATGAGATGAGACCCAAACTCAATGCTTGGAGCTCCAACCCGAGTTAGACCCCGACCCAAAGTGATATCCTTTGGGACATGGAGAAAGAGAAATCGTAACAACGTCGTATCCATACATCAAATTTGACCAAATTAAAGCAACCAAATCAATATTGGTTATCTTATACAAGATGTAATTTTATTCATCTCATAAAAAAATACTCCTTCCGTCCCAAAATGAGTGTCCTATTGTCTAGATTTTTTGTCCCAAAATGAGTGTCTTGTTTCCATTTTTAGACTATTATATCATTATTTTTCT
>JAYMTE010003024.1:0-10327 GCA_036897545.1 Pelargonium fulgidum
TAACCAGTGTCAGTCTCAGAGAGAGAGAGAGAGAGAGAGAGAGAGAGAGAGAGAGCTAGAGCTTAGGTTAATTATTTTGATCATCAATGGCGGTAGCAGAGGGAGTGATGAGGAACAAGCAGGTGATGCTAAAGCAATACGTGTCTGGGCTTCCTATAGAATCCGACATGGTTGTTGCCTCTTCTGCAACTATCAACCTTAGTCTCTCAGAACAATCCTCTGACTCTAATAAGTCCCTTTTGGTCAAAAACCTCTACCTTTCCTGCGATCCTTACATGCGAGGCCGCATGAAAAGTGTTTTTCCAGGAAGCTACACTCCTCCCTTTCAACTCGGTTCGGTGAGTCAACTTTCATATCTCGATTACCATTTTTTGATGATCCTGATACATTTTTGTTAAAGTTATTGAATTTTATATATTAGTATACAATAGGGTTTCGGGAGGTCAGCATGGGCAAGTGCCTACTGCGGCCTATCACCATTGGATGGGGAGGAAAGAGAGATTAGTACTTTTGGAGAAACTAGTTCTGGGAGTAGAATTAGGCTCATTAAACATTTGAAGGGACATTTTGGAAATGGTTTGGTTGTTGGCTTGTTGCTGTTGTGGTTTATATATTGGTGAGTTACTGAACTGTGTTGTGTTTGATCTTGAAAAATTAGCCCATTACTGGATATGGTGTGGCTAAAGTTGTGGATTCTGCTCATCCTAACTTCACGAAAGGCGATTTGGTTTGGGGAGTAACCGGATGGGAAGAGTATAGTATCATAACCGCACCAGAGACTTTGTTCAAGATTCAACACGCTGATGTTCCACTCTCCTACTATACTGGAATTCTTGGTAATTACTATCCACTAATTTACTCTATCTTCATGTATCATATACGATATGAATATGAAATGTTCAGGGTATTAGTTTGCTTATAAGATTGCCAAAATCCATTCCGTGACTTTCTTTCTAGTTGTTCGTGAAGGTTATTTTGAAAATCAGCCCCCATAAATCTAATCATTCGAGTAAAATAGATAGTCCATAGCTTAACATGACTTTTTATTTGAGTGTTTCTCATTTGGAGCTCCTTTTTTATCTTACTGATTTGGATTTGTGCTCCCTATAGGTATGCCCGGTATGACTGCATATGTCGGGTTATATGAGATTTGCTCTCCCAAGAAGGGAGAGACTGTCTACATTTCAGCAGCATCAGGAGCTGTGGGTCAGCTTGTTGGGCAGTTTGCAAAGTTGTTGGGCTGCTATGTTGTCGGGAGTGCTGGAAGTAATGAAAAGGTGAGTGTCATTGTAGCCGTACTGTTTTGTTAAATGGTTCCTTCAGAACATAAATTTAGACCATCAGTCACATAATTGTCCATTGCTACATATTGATCGGATTCCATTAGATGATTGCTCATCATTGACTAACCAGATTCTTGTTTCTCTGTTTCATTTCTCCGAGTTCAGGTTGATTTGCTGAAGAACAAGTTCGGATTCGACGAGGCTTTCAACTACAAAGAAGAGACTGATTTGGATGCTGCTTTAAAAAGGTTTGCACTTTGCACCACTTTAATGTTTGAATCATAAGTGAAAACTTTACTAAAGCTTTATTTTATGTTCAAAACTAACTCATAGACATTGTAACATTTCCTGTCCCGGGTTTAATGTTTGAGCCATAAGTGAAAAGCTTACTAAAGCTTTATTTATGTTCAAAACTAACTCATAGACACCGTGGCATTTCCTGTCCCAGGTTTAATGCTCGAATCAGAAGTGATAATTAACCTTACTAAAGTTTTATTTATGTTCAAAACTAACTCGTAGACGCCTTAGCACATTTCCTGTCCCGGGTTTGATCACCACTAGTTCATTCTAAAACTATTACCGTCATGTTTACACACCTATTGGCCTTGAGTAACCAACCATCACTACTATTTTTTCAGGTACTTTCCTGAAGGAATTGACATTTACTTTGAAAATGTGGGGGGCAAGATGCTTGATGCTGTGCTGCCCAACATGAGGAGCCATGGGCGGATTGCGGTGTGTGGGATGATTTCACAGTACAGCCTAGCGCAGCCCGAAGGAGTACACAACTTAATGTCCCTGATTATAAAAAGCATAAGAATGGAAGGTTTTCTGGTGTTCAATTACTATGATAAGTATCCCAAGTTTTTGGAGATGGTACTGCCTCTGATTAGAGAAGGGAAGATAGTGTATGTGGAAGACATTGCTGAGGGGCTTGAAAATGCCCCAAGAGCTCTCTGTGGACTCTTCACTGGCCAGAATGTTGGGAAACAGGTTGTCAAGGTTGCTGATGAGTAGTGAGATCTTTTTATAAATGTTTATGGTGTCATGACAATACCCTTTATGGTTCCTAAGGATTTTCATAAGAAACAATAGGTTTTGAAATAAATCTAGTAGGCTGTTTGTGCCATGAATCATGTCTATTGTAGCTGATGCTTAAGTTTTGGCCTGCTGGAATGTTTTCTATTAGCCAATAGTATAACTTAACCTCACAAATAGACATAATTTTTTAGTAAATAATTTTGGGGAGGACCATTGCTTATATGACAAACCAATATACTAAAATAGAATAAAAACAATTATAGAAAGGTAATGAAATTAATTGCATTTTTAAGCGAGTTGTTCAACGATAGTCAAATATAATGATGAATGAATTGATAATGTTCTACAGTAAAGAAGCACTAAGTGTGGTTGATTTCTTTGAACAGGAAGCCAGAACTTAAGAACCCCACACTCTTCTTCTTCTTCTTCTTCTTCTTCTTGAATAATGGCTATGGCGGCAGCAGAGGAGGTGATTCGCAGCAACAAGCAGGTGATACTAAAGCACCACGTGCCTGGTGTTCCTAAAGAATCCGACATGCTCTTAACCTCTTCCGCTACTGTTTCCATCAACCTTAATCTCCCACACCAACCCTCAAACCCCCAAATTCTGGTCAAAAACCTCTACCTATCCTGCGATCCATACATGCTAATCCGCATGAAATCTGTTCCACAAGGTTACAATGTCCCCTTTCAACCCGGCTCGGTGAGTCAATTTTGTCGTTTGTTTCACTATGATTGACATTTTTATGATTCAAGCAGCCCACAACAACATTGTTTCGGAAATCGCTTAGGTTATTCTCCTGGCAGCTAGTTTATTTATTGCTGAAATTTAGTAAGAATAACTACAAAAAGTTTCAAACTGGGACATAAATCATATACACAAACACACAATTGGTGGTGGATATTGAGTTATTGAACTGTGTTGTGTTTGATCTTGAAATTTTAGCCCATTACTGGACGTGGTGTGGCTAAAGTTGTGGATTCTGCTGATCCTAACTTCAAGAAAGGCGATTTGGTCTCTGCAGTAACCGGATGGGAAGAGTATAGTATCATAACCGCGCCAGAGACTTTGTACAAGATTCAACACACTGATGTCCCACTCTCCTACTATACTGGAATTCTTGGTAATTAATTACTTCTATTTTCTATATATATCTATGAACCTAAGAACCCGAGAGATCCAAGATTATTAATAAATGAATACGAAAGGAAAGTAATGAATTTGTGTTGTCCATGGTTGCTAATACAGTTTAGAGCTATGATGATATGATTTTTCGTAGCTTTGGTTGTTCATGAAGGTTATTTTGGAAATCAAACCATTTGTTGACTTGACAAGACTTTTTATTAAGCTTATATTATGTTTGTTTGAAGCTCATCTATGATCTAACTGTGGTCTGTAGGTATGCCTGGTCTGACTGCATATGCTGGGTTTTATGAGATTTGCTCGCCCAAGAAGGGGGAGACTGTATACATTTCAGCAGCATCAGGGGCTGTCGGTCAGCTTGTTGGGCAGTTTGCAAAGTTGATGGGCTGCTATGTTGTCGGGAGCGCTGGAAGTGGAGAGAAGGTTAGTGCCATTGTTTATGTTCCCGACATTACTCGATATATTGTAGTGACCATTCTGCTGCTGCTGCTACACGTTGAACAATTCATTCAAAACATAGAAATTAGACCATCAGCCACATAAGCTGATAAATGGGAAGGTTAAAGAGACTTAATTTACTAGTGCTGCATAATTGATCGGAATCTATTAGATGTTTGTTTGTCATATTTCTATTTCTATTTCTCACCAGACACATGCTAACAATTCTGTTAACCAAATCAGACCAAAATGCATACCATCACTAACCGGCTTCTTGATTCCTTGAATTTAGGTTGATTTGCTGAAGAACAAGTTTGGATTTGATGAGGCTTTCAACTACAAAGATGAGACAAATTTGGATGCTGCTTTAAAAAGGTTTGCACCACTTTTATGTTTTAATTAGAAGTGAAAGGCTAACTAAGGGTTTACAATCCATCCGAGATATAGAGGTCTTGATTTGGATATTTTCGTTCGCAAGAAAGAGGACACTTGCACATGATCAATAGGAGGGCATGTTCAAAATCAAAACTCGTTGACACACAAGCATTTTGTGTAGTTGTTGATCACTATTTCTTTTCAGGTACTTTCCCGAAGGCATTGATATATACTTTGAAAATGTCGGGGGGAAGATGCTTGATGCCGTGCTCTCCAACATGAGGCTCCGTGGCCGGATTGCTGTATGTGGGATGATTTCACAGTACAATCTAGAGCAGCCTGATGGAGTACGCAATTTAATGTCTCTGGTTATGAAAAGGGTTCGTATGGAAGGATTTCTGGTGTTGGATTACACCCATATAAGTATCCCGAGTTTCTGGAGATGATACTGCCTCTGATCAGAGAAGGAAAGATAGTATATGTGGAAGACATTGTTGAAGGACTTGAAAATGCCACAGGAGCTCTCATTGGACTCTTCGCTGGCCGAAATGTCGGGAAACAGGTTGTCAAGGTTGGCGATGAATAGACAGATTTATGTGCTCTCCATTTTATGTTTATGGTGGTGTAAATTCATAATGTTATGCGTGTTATGTTTGCTCGGGTTCTCGTGAGAAACTCTAGAATTTGGAATCATGCTTATTGTTGTATCTAATGCCTAAAGTTTTGAATAAGAAAAATTGACAATGTCCAATGGAAAAAGATGAGACAAATGTATCTAATGGTTGATCTAATCTTCCTTTAATATTAGTTACAATCCATAATGGATGTCGAAAAATTGTGCTAAATGGTTGATGTTATCGACGTTAAAATTGTTTGAGAAATTACTTATTGTTTTTGTTAAGAGTTCGTCTAAAGAACAAAAAAGTGCAGTGAAGCATTCATACCAAATTACAATGGAATTAGCAAAAGCTTATTGAGTTATGTCTTGGGCATAATGTGTAGATATGCCAACTGGGTTGTTGGCCGTCGATCTATCAGTTTAATTTAGAATGTGATCGATATGCATTTTCCAAAAACAATGTATAATGTGTTTTTTATAGATTCATAGGAGATATATTTGATATTAGCTAACGTGAAAAGAGTGTCGAATGTTTCAAAAAAAAAAAAATTGAAAATAGTGCCGAATATTGGAATGATAGGAATAACCTTATTAGTTCTTAATACATATTATAAACATATAAGTATTTTTTCACCATACATGAACGGAATATAAATTAGAGGAAATTATAGGAAATACCTCAGAACTTGCCGCAAACTTTAAATTATCCTGACATGAATTACTGATTCCATAAAGGGATGATTGGCCAGAATGATATTTTTGCAACGTTAACGTGGATGACTGGATGTACCCTTAAAAATAAAAACGTGGATGTAACAGTAGGCTAATAATTATGCCGAATCATGCATGCGACAATGCTGAGGTATTCGCTGACGTAAGAGTTAAGGTGGAAACTATGAATAGAAAGCTACCCCGTACCGTTCGGTGTTCCGCATTCAGTGTCCACACTCACTCACTTTCCTATAAATATGTCACAACTGCTTTCTCACTTTCCCAAATCCAATCTCCAAACAAAAACTCCATCTTCATCACTACTATCTGTGCTTTCCTGAGAAAACAACACTAGAGAAAACAAGACGACAGAAACAATGGCAGCTGGTAATAATGAAGGCTTTGTGAGCAGCAAGCAGGTGATTTTGAAGAACTATGTGGTTGGTTGTCCCAAACCATCTGACTTCCTCATCGCCACTTCTTCAATCAAACTGGAACTTCCACAACAAGGCTCCGAATCAGATGCTGTACTGCTCAAGAACCTCTACTTGTCCTGTGATCCTTACCTTGCAGGTCGCATGAAGAAGAGACCCCAAGACCCTGCTCGTCCCAATCCCATCAAGCCCGGCGCGGTCAGTACCCATCACCTATCTTGGAGTTCTCAATATAAAAATGAGATCTTAACATGTTACAATTACATACATGCAGCCTATAAGGGGACATGGAGTCGGTAAAGTAATGGTTTCTGGCCATCCAAGTTTGAAGGAAGGTGACTTGGTCTGGGGAATCACTGGCTGGGAAGAGTATAGCCTTATCACCAATCCTCAGTCCCTCAAGAAAATTCACCACACTGATGTTCCCCTTTCCTACTATACCGGGATTCTCGGTAAGTTTTGTTTCAGATTCATGTAGCTGACCCGACATTGTTTGAGAAATGTGTCTGTAATTTCTACTTCGCCTAATAGGCATGCCTGGTATGACTGCTTATGGTGGTTTCTACGAGATTTGCTCTCCCAAGGAAGGAGAGTATGTTTATGTATCGGCTGCATCAGGAGCAGTGGGTCAGCTTGTTGGGCAGTTTGCGAAGTTGTCGGGATGCTATGTTGTTGGAAGTGCTGGGTCTAAGGAAAAGGTGAGGTTGCCATTGTGTTTAAGCATTCATCCGCCAAATATTAACTGAATTTTGACTAATCAGGTCGATCTGCTAAAGAACAAGTTTGGATTCGACGAGGCTTTCAACTACAAGGAGGAGGCGGACCTGGATGCAGCTTTGAAAAGGTTTGTAAATAGTAACAAACTGCTGTGTGTTTCCTTAGAAACATATGAAATGAAACTATTCACTTCTGTTGCGTAGGTACTTTCCGGAAGGTATTGATATTTACTTTGAAAATGTTGGGGGAAAGATGCTCGAAGCAGTGCTGAACAACATTAGGCCTCGAGCACGAGTTGCAATATGCGGGATGATCTCGCAGTACAACCTTGAGCAGCCCAAAGGTGTCAGAAACTTGATGAATCTTGTAGGGAAACAGGCCAGAATGGAAGGGTTCATGGCTGCTAATTTCTATCACCTCTATCAGAACTACCTAGACATGGTTTTGCCATACATCAAGCAAGGAAAGATTGTGTATGTGGAAGACATAGCTGAAGGCCTCGAGAGCGCCGCGTCAGCCATTGCCGGGCTTTTCACTGGCCAGAACATAGGGAAACAAGTAGTCTTAGTTGCTAGAGAATGATGTACCTAAATCTCTCAGAACTTGGAAACAAGAACTATAATAGTGAAACAAGTAGTCTTAGTTGCTAGAGAATGATGTACCTAAATCTTTCAGAACTTGGGAACAAGTACTATAATAGTGTATCGTGCTCAAATTTCTGTACTACGATGAAGTTAAAACTTTGAAGGAAAAACAAACAAACAAAAGATTGCCACAATAGCTAATTCTTTGATACCTATAGTTCCTCCAAGCTGATCTGTATATCTCATTCCTTCATAGTCCCTAATATATATAACGTCTACAGCTGCTGCATGAGTGTGCAACCAAGCTCCAACCTACAGGGGAAGAGAATATCCACGAAGGTACCTAGAATCTACACCCGATTCACGCACCAGTGCTATCCTTCCCGTTCTGGCCACCTACAAAGGAGAGACAGAAAAATCATGTAAATGATTGTGAAATGGATACACACACACATAGCCATGGAACTACTAATAAGCTAGATTTTCAAACTGAATGAACCACTCCTCCACTCTAGCTTCCCTTTATGGCAAAGCAGAACCTAGTTTTCGACAGCCAGAGAACCAAGAGTTGGCTCAGACAATATCACAACATCCATGACAACCAAGTGATGTTAAGCTTCAAAAGCCGAGATTACAAATTTTGAGTGCAAGTGCAGATTGAAAGTAGCAACATATACCTCACAAATCCCAAAGGGCTCCAATAGTCTCTGCAGTGCGACCATCTTGTTCAGGTCTCCAGTAAGCTGGTACAAGAGGAGAAACCGCATTTACCAGGCAAGAAATCAAGGAAATATGTAATAGAATCCAGTATCCAACTTAAACCAATCTATCATAAATATAACTAAATTTTGGACAGAATAAAACAAGCGAATAGGAAACATAGTTATAATATTAAGTAAAATCTTAAGACTAATGCCAAGATAGTATTCACCTCAAGTGTTATTGTATGATCAGATACATCAACAGCTTTGGCTCTAAAAATACTGGCAATGTCAAGGATATCCCGTCGAGCAGTAGCATTCACAGCGACCTTTATTAACATCAATTCTCGCTCAGCAAATGGCAAATTTGTAAGATCTCGAACCTGGAGCAATCAACTCTTGGTCAGTTGTTTTAACTTTTAACCACAGCATGCTAGTTCTTAAACTCATAAAATAACATGTCCAAATGGATGATCAAAATAATTCTCAAATAATCATATATGCACAAGGACCCGAACACTGTTCATATTAAAAAAATTATTTACCAGCATGAGCAGACTCAGAGCCCTTTTAACTAAGTAATTGCATGCATCTCCCAATAAAAAACATTAATAGGTGGAGTGCATCAAGTTTTTCCCGTCTAAATTCCACAGTGGCAAACCATCTACAGAAATAATCAGGCCAGTGTTCTCATTTTTTTATGAACTTTCTCCAGTTTACTCTGCTTGAAACTGGTCTCTCTCAATGATATATCCATTTTTACCAATCTTCTAAACACGACTCAACCATCACTAATTAAATAACTGTACTAAGCAAGAATCCAGAAGAGCACTCATTTAACTTGCTAGTGAACAAAATGGATGGATACGTTATAGAGAGCAGTAAAACCATTTATCCCCCGAACTGGTTAGATTTGAAGTTGATACATAAATTTATAGCGTTCCAATTCCAATAGTTGCATCATCTCACCTCATGAAGTTCTACTAATTTGTAGAGTTGCTGCAGCAACTTGCTAATTGATTCATCTGTTCCTGGAACAACAGTTGTAATGCGAGAAAGCCCCTCAACTTCAGAATGCCCCACAGCTAAACTCTGATGACAAAAGAAGTCAAGTAGTGAGTAAATCCATGAATATAAAAACGGAGTGCCCCAAACAAATTAGATAAATAGATTTACCTGAATGTTATAGCCTCTTCGAGAAAAAACACCACTGACAATGTTAAGAACTCCAGGGGCATCATTCACAAGCAGTGACAGAGTGTGCGACCGAAGTCCACTAGTCTGAATATATTAAGACAAACATTAATCAGTAACCCATTTTAAAACTGATGCATAATAACTTTCTTTCACTACCGCTAACTGGTTGACACCCACACAAATACAACAACATATTGTAACACCAACTAAACAACCAACTACTTGAAAAGGAAAAGAGAAAAGGAAAGAAACTGTTGCTTAAATTCCCATCTCAGAAGACACTAGTGAATATATAAATCAGCATGACCTGGGAAATATCCCAAGTTTCGTTGTGTGAAAAAAAGGTGACATGCATGTTCCATCATTTGAGAGCACATAACTAGCTCAGCTCAGTCCAAACGGAGAATTCTAAACATATGATGTGACCTCAGGGATAGTGTAATCCAAGTAAAATTGCTTAACACTAGAAAAAGACAAATAATATTATAAATTTTCAATTAATCATGCCATTTGCATCAATGATCAGCTAAAAGTTCAGACAGGTAGAATTATCCTAAAAAGCTCCTACAAATAATTTAAAAGGCAAAAAAGAGAAAAAGAAATGGAATGATGATGGGAGGAATAAAGAACTCTTACATCTTCATCATAAAGAACACCCCAATGAGCATCAAGAACTTGACGGCCTGTAAGATAATCAGATGGCTCCACAGGATAAACATCTCCCTTCATCAACAAATAGTTACAATTCAAACTTGATCCTTAATTACCAATAGTACAATCTACAAAATTCTTTGAATAGAAACCATACATGTCAGATTCTAATACTAGAAGTCAATGGAGAAAAGCTTAAAGAAACCATACAATAAAAAAGAGATCACTGAAGAGATGAACAGCTTGGAAAGAAAACAAACAGACATATAAGTATATAGAGGAAGCACATACCTCTGCAGAGAGATCACGTTCACTATGTTGTTTACTGTTGGTCACCCCCATAAGAGCATTAACAGGAATCTTTTCAAGATCTGGATAAGAAGATGCTGAAAATCCCCAGAATGGAGCAGATGCACCCATTTTTTCCCTTCT
>JAYMTE010003025.1:0-10324 GCA_036897545.1 Pelargonium fulgidum
GCAACGAAATTTAAGTGATAATTGAATATCTTTTGAAGTTAGGGGAGTTAAAACTGGGAGAATTATTGGACACACCTCCTCCTGGTTTGGATGAAGCTCTTGCAATAGCTAAGGTACGTATTTGTAATCTATCTTACTAAGCAATTTGCTGATAAATGTTTGCGGGTTTTCCTGTGTGCTGATATACGTAACACCTCGTGACAGGTGATGCAATTTCTTGAATCACAAGAATATAGTATGTTCACTCGAATAGTTTTTGATACGGCACCCACGGTGAGTAAAGAGTTTCACATGTCATTTTGCTTTGATTCTTAGATAATTTATTGAACATGACAGGTTGCTCTTGACAGGGTCACACATTGAGGCTTTTGTCGTTGCCTGACTTCTTGGATGCATCCATAGGCAAGATCTTGACGGTATGAATGTTAATTAACATAACGAGTATTGCTATTAGAAGACTGTAAATAAATAAAAAAGAAAGAATTTTAATTATGAGCTGGTTGGATAGAAATTTATTGTTAACTGTGTAGGTTGTTTCATATGTTGAAGGCATGATTATTTACTAAAATAATGACATTGCTATTATTTGTCTGTGCGCTATCAAAAAGAAATTAATTATGCCGGATATCTTGAGTTGTGTTGTTGAGAAATGTAAATTGCATGAGCTTGCACTGAATATTTTGATGTTAAGTTACATACACTATCTTTTACTAAGTATTATATCTTTTATTTTAGTTTTGACTTTCTTGCTTGATCAAGGATTATGCTAGGAATAGGGAGGCTTTAATGCTGATAATCAAGTCCTGCATTTGGGACTGTGCTATCATGTTTTGAATTTTTTACTTTAAATTTTCCTTCCATGTCAAAGAAATGAAATATCCCTAATTATTTATTTATTTATTGGGAATTAATAATTGACTGAAACTGAGCATTTTCAAGAATTATTTAATTACTATCCACTCCTTATGGTGTGCGTGTTTTAATTACTATTTACTTTTCTTCACTAAGGTCCTTTCATCTTCATTGCTCTCTACAGCTCAAACAGAAGATATCTTCAGCTACTTCAGCCATCAAATCTGTTTTTGGTCAGGAGCAACCCCAGCTGAGTTCGGTAATACTCATGTTATTTGGAGCTACTGTTGTGCTCATTTGTAATATTTGAACTAATGATATACAATATATATATCTTCTTTTGGTTAAACAGGCTGACAAACTAGAGCGACTTAGAGAGAGGATGATAAAAGTCCGCGAACTTTTTCGTGACACAGATTCAACGGAGTTTGTTATAGTAACAATCCCCACTGTAAGAATTTTCAAACAAGTCAGGTGCTATTTTCTTTTTGTTTCCTAGCCGGTTAGAAAACTTGGTTTCGTAAAGTTGTTTAGAAGTGCAAATTGCAGTTACATATTTTCTCTTTATTTATTGAACGTCCATCAAACCAAACTGTCATTATGGAATAATAGCTCCATATCTTTGTGCAATCATTTGAGGCAAAGAGAACAGTATGGTGCATATCAGCTGTTAGCGGCTTTTGTACTTTGTTTCTTCCTTTTGGATTAAGTAATAAAGTACCGCTTGCAGATAAAAAATAATAATAATAATAATAATAATAATAAATTAATTGCTCACACTATCTTTTGCCTCTCAGGTGATGGCAATTAGCGAATCATCTAGGTTACATGCCTCCTTGAATAAGGAGAGTGTACCTGTTAAGAGGCTTGTCTTCCTGCTTCTGTCTCAGACTGCAAGTTCTGTGCAATGAAGAGAAAGGTATAAATCAATTTACTCAGTATGTACGGCAGTTTATAAACCTCCAACAATTATCAATTTGACCGAAGTTGTTTAATTTAAGCATGTGAAAATAGTTCATCACAATAACTTTGCCGTGTCATTTATTGTTTCCTTACTATTTTTGTTTTTTAACCTGAGATAAAGATAAGTATTAATTTTTTTAATCCATATACTCCAGGATCAGAGTCGTGCTCTTGATATGATCAGAAGTGATCCAGAACTCTCCAATTTGACATTGATCCAGGCTCCCCTAGTTGATGTAGAGATTAGAGGGGTTCCAGCTCTTAGATTTTTGGGGGACATTGTCTGGAAATAATAATATGAAGATATGATATTTACTCAGAAGCAGGTAACTTTTCTAGACCTCTGAAAACTAAGTAATCTTTGAGAAATTTGCACTTAACAAAAACGCATTCTGATGAACAAAAGACCTATGTTGCACAATATCTCTGCTGCAAATTTTAGCTGAAATTTGTTCTTCTGATATCCAAACTTCATGGCCTGAACATCTATAGGATTTCAATTGGGCCTGCAGGTACAATGTTTGACACAAAATGTAGCAGAGATTTCGATTACAAGCCAAATCTTGTTGATGCGTAGATTGATTTTATTGCTCAAGAACTGTTGCAGACAATTGGTGAGCTACAGCTTCTAATACACCTGAAGAGTTCAAAGTTTTTAGTTCCCAACTATTCATAAATGCTAAAATTGCAGTCATTTATGCAGTGTGAAGTTAAAATCAGTCACTATATGTATTTACCAACTTTTAATATATCAAGAGTTCAAAATATGCATTATATGGTTTTATCAGCACTGTGAATCTGTCACTACATGCATTTGCCAACCTTTTCATTACAGCAAAGTTTCTATCAAGCACTTAAGTTTGAAGCAAAGCTCATTTGCCAACCTTTTCATTACAGCAAAGGTTCTATCAAGCACTTAAGTTTTAAGCAAAGCTCTTTTGTTTATCTAATAATAGAAACATTGCACTCACAATTCTTCACAACTTTGTTAAATAGCCTTTCTCTTATACAAATGGAACGATGTTTACAAAATAATAATCCAATAATGTAACTGGAATCTGAATATACAACTAATGCAAAGACTCTTCTGAAGGACAAAGAATGATCATGAACAAACTAAATAACAGAACCTATAATGTACAGTGTGATTTTATACAACCTGAACTCACTTCACTTCCTTTGGAAGATCACCATGAAAATGAATGCTATGATTCGGCTTACTACACCGAATAGCATGAGGACACATAAACAAAGATTCCAGTTATGAAGATCGTAGCCACTTCTCTGAAGCGCGCCACAGCGTGTTATCAGCCACACTCCATAGTACCTGAATTGCAAGGACAGCAAAACAATCAGATTTAGTCTCATATGATTTAAGGGTTTAGGCTTTATAAAGGTATAGCAACGATTAAATAGGCATTCTAGTTAGTTTCCTATGATAAATTGTTCTTATACTGTTTGTTTTAACCGATCAGTTCCTTGACAGTAAATGCTCGGCTATTCTAATGCTGATAAACCGATTAAGAGGGAATTCGGCTGTCAATATATCTCCTAATATAAGAACAGATCATGAGTTCTTACAAGCTATACCAGATGTTTTTTTGCAGGTTTATGTGATATAAAACACGTATCATTGTTCACATTTGTCTGGTTAAGTCAGTCATAAGATGTTATAGATTAGCTACTGCAGCACCAACATGACATACATTTGTAGATTTGAGAGAGAATGATTTTCAGACTAGTAAACAACATACTTTTCGGCGTTTGAGATCACAAATGCTTCCAGTGCCCATCTCGGGTAACCCATTTTTGCTATAATCTTCAACATGGTGCCGCCTTGTGGCTTTGTTGCAATGAGAGTGAAAACAACTGGAAGAAGAACAGACCACTGCAAGTAGCAGAAGCTCATTAGATCAGCGGATAAAAATGGTAACACGAGATCCAAAATCTTAAGCTCATAATCTTTTGCTATTAATTATAGCTAGTACTCACCAGCTGTGCTGCACCAGGCTCAAAGAAAATGGTGAATGCATAGGCTATGCCAGTGACACAGTACACAAGGCATAGCAAAACAATGTAATTATCAGCAAATGAAGATCTCGGGTTGGTGAAGAAATAGAACATAGAGAGATACACCACGGGCTTGATCACTGTGTTAAAATGATCGACTGTGTCCTTAGCGAGAAAATAAGCCAAGCTGCTCATGCCTGAAGCACTCTCCCTCCAGTGCTCTAATTTGTCCTGAGAAAATGTTCTCAATGCCGCAATTTTGCATAGAAGAGCTGAGATGTGCAATTACATTCACTGTCAGGGCTAACATAGTTTTTTGTACTTAGATACTTTTACTAGCAATGATATTGATTTATCAGTTCCAATTTTAAAACCTCTTAAAAAAAAACTTACAAACTGCAATGACGGTATACGTGTAACCTCCTGCCCCGAAGGTTTCATCACTGACTTTAGCAAGTGCTCCTAAGCAAGCCCCGGCGAGTAATAAGATTAGATAATCCATAGCTTGTACTCTAGCTTCCCGAAGTCTTTGCTTAACGACCCTGAAAATGGCATAAAGAGCATTAGTTGTCTATTAAGAGAAAAAATGCAAATAGGACATAATGCTGATAGGTCTAACTGATTGAAGACCTTGAAATGTTAATATGCATCTGTCAAATGGACATTACCTCCCAAGGAAATATCTATATTGGTGGAATATGCCTGGGGTTCTCCGGTTGGCCAAGTCCTTGGACGTCAAGAAATTGAGCCGTATTTTATCATGGTGATGAGCCACATTGCTCTTTACATCTTGCCACAGTTCTCCAGCAAATGATTGCTCCTCCATTCCAGCACCAACAGAGTTTGCTCCATTCACCGGACTTACATTTACTGGGGACATGGCAACCGCAGCAGCAGTGTGCTGCATATCCGAGGGTACAGGATAGCCATTGTGAAGCATCCATCTGACTGGAAGCTCTTTGTAATCCACAGCTGAGCTTCCACTCGGCTTCACTATACCTTCCAAAATGTCAATAAAGTAGTCTGGAGGGTTAACGCGGTCTGGGATGATGATCCCAAGGTCTGCAAAGTATTCTTCCACTTTATTCACAGCTCCATGGTAGACGGTAAAACCCCCTTTTGCCAGAAGTACTAAATCATCAAACATCTTGAACAAGGCATAGCTGAAGAAGAAATTGTGCCAATTAGTAAATAGAGAGCAAAATAAGCCTACATAAAACAACCACTCATATCATACCTTAGAATCTAAAGTATTTTACAAACAAGAGTTTGATATCTTTTAGGAGCAAAAATTGGAACCAAGAAAGAAATTCGGACAACAAATTTCCAAGCATGTAGACACACCATAGAAGAAGTTACCTTGGTTGGTGAACAACCATGCAGATGTTTACCCCTTCAAGGGCTTCACGTCGAAGAGCTTTAAGAAGTAGCTGGGACGATGAACTATCCAAACCTGATGTCGGCTCATCCAAAATTAAAAGAGAAGGTTCCATGACCATTTCCAATCCGACATTTACACGTTTTCTTTGACCTCCAGAGATTCCTCGTTTCTCCACTGTTCCGACCAGTGAATCCCGCACCGTCTGGAGTCCCAAGGCCTCAATTACTCTTTCAACAATTAGCACTTTATCCGGTTTTGACAAATCAGCAGATAGTCTTCAAATAGAAGTCCATTATGAAATAGCAAAAGTCAGTACCAAAAGGATGAAGAAAACACAATAAATCTAACAAAAAAGATAAACAGAGTTCGGGGGGGAAGAGTGAGATAATAGACATTAATTTACATACATGCTATGATGCATGATGCACTTATTTACGCAAGTTGGCATTTCAGGAACCAATTAACAGAAACTGCAAGTTTTGAATGTTTAGGAACCTATTGAGACACTCTAGAAGTACCCATTTTTATGAATTGCAATGTTTATTAAGAATTCCTAAAACCCTACACCTTATGCTTGTGACAAGCATAACACAGAGCAAGGACTGCTCCAAACCAGACAAGGTGAATATGCTCCTTATTTTTTCAAACACTGAAGTAAATGGTCTATCTTTTCCCTATTTGAATATAATGTCCCTGTAAGAGGACATCAAAGCTGCCACAACGGTACCAAATTTATATATCATGTAGATATTTGCTTTGGCATGAACTACTAGATAAAATCTGATGGAGAAATCTATCCCTTAAAACATTCTAATATCGAGTTTCAGATATATAACAATAAAAGGTGAAGAATTCAAGTTGAAAAAATATGAGAAAGATGCAGCTGAAATGTGCATGAGAAAAAATGTGACATACCTGCAGTTTGCACTGAACCATAGGTTCTCTTCCACTGTCAAGTTTCCATGTACAATATCATCTTGAGGAACAAAACCAATAATCTTCTTATATGAGTGTATTGATCTATTCTTTCCGTTTATAAGAATTAACCCATTAACTTTACACCCGATTGTTTTGCCTGCCAAAGCAGAAAGAAATGTTGTTTTCCCTGCCCCAGAGGGACCCATCACTGCAGTTATGCGGCCTGGATTAATTTTCCCTGTAATGCACCTTAATAAATGTTTCTTTTTTGCTTTCAAGGTAAGGGTTAGGTCCTTGAAATAAATCTCAATTAGAGGCCTTTTTTTTACTTCAGGATTAGTAGCCTTCGAGATTATTCCTGAGAAGGTAAGATTTTTGGCCTCTTTCTGCATTGCTTTCTCTTTCTCAAGTTGAGAATAGGCATACTTGAAAATTTGGCTTCGAGTATGCATATGCTTTGGCTTTGGGATTTTCTTCTTATAATTCTTATCTCTAGTCCCATGCTTGAGGCCTTCATTACTAGCAGGCTCATCTTCAAATTCATGCCCAATTCCAAAACTTGATTCTCTGTCACTTTCAGGCTCATCTTCAATTTCATGCATCCTCTTCATCGGGTCATTAGGTTCCTTATGCTTTCCTTCTGATGGAAGAGACGTGCTCGAACTACTTGGATACACATCTATGTATGAATCATGTTCTGCTTGACTAATGATCTTAAGTTCCTCAGAATGTGTGACGTACTTTCTACGAGAAAATGTGCGTGATAATTGAGCTTGTAATCCAGTGGCATGTTTCTTAGCAGCATCTTTTGCAACTTTCCATCTTTGACGTGCTTGTGCAGTCTCCCTTGCACTTTTTGCAGCTCGATCTCTGGATTTAGCCAGTCTCCTTTCCCGGGTGATGAGAACTTGGTCTGAACAGTTGTATATAATGAGTAGCAGAGTAATCAAAGCAGCCTGCAGAAGCAAGTGAGAGCATCAATTTCCAATGTCTGGTAGCAAGAGGAGCCACATGCTTACATCTTGTTATGTTGTAAAGAAGAAAAGATGCACATAAGATAGAGTATGAGAATTCCAGCTGGAATCAAGAAACGAATTAAGAAGTTTCTGAAAAAGATCCAGCAGTTGCAGCCATTAATTAAGATGAGCATATTTTGCGTAGCATGGAATGAACAACTAATGAGGGAGAGCTAGAGAAGATCAATCATATAAACACTTTTACCTAAATAAAGTGAGCAACTTACAATGAGCATAATTCCATATGCATGGATGTTTTGATTTGTTGTGTTGGAATCACATGAAGTCAATTTGAAGCAAGCTGCAAGATGATGGTAAAAATCAGGATTCTCAAGTTGCGGTACTCGGTTGATCAAACTCAAATTGAGGATAGATGTGATTACCAAAAATAAAAATAGCAAGTATATTATAGTAAAACTTACGTTTCTCTGACGTAGAACCCAACCGGCAGTAATGTCTGACATATCAGGAAGAAAATTAATAGGATCAGAAATAAAATATTGGTGGCAACAGAGTAAATTAAGAAGAAGTGCACAGAACAGAATAAGAAATAACAATCGTCTTGTAACTGAACGTCAAATGAATTAGGCCTGGGACAAAGAAGACATACCCACTACTGCATAGATGTTTCTGGGTGTTTGTAGGACAATAAGATCCTTCTGAACAGAATAGCTCTTTACCACTATTGACAGCAGCCCACACATTCGCTCCTCCACAAGTATGGTTGGGATGCTCTGGTGGTAGTTGGTAAGAATATCTGCAGCGCAAAGATATATGTTTAAAAAAATACTATAGGCCACTACCAACATGAGATATAGCAATAAAAGGGAATAAAATTCGAGCTTACGGTTCACAGATGCCATTCGTTTTGTTAAGCGTCGCAAGTGGACAATAGGAACCTAACGGGCAAGCTGCGAGAATACAACAAACCAGAAAAATCTCAGTAAGATATTACAAACAGGGAATACACAAATTACTCTAAAAAGCAAAGTAAGCGCATAGCATACACATTCACTCTCTAAAGCAGAGAACATTATAAGATTAATAATCCACATTGCACTCTTTGGCATATCATACAACTCAATTATCCTAAAGAACATAGATGGCAGTACAGATCCCTATTTGAGATGTATTACCAACTTAATATGGCATTGAAACACAAAAGATGAAGTAGGATTTAAAAGATTCATAAAGGGAAATTCACAAAAGACGAAGTATCAAGTTCTTACGTATCATGCATGTAAGACTACGAGGACAGAAGAAACCCTCACAACATGTCTGACAGTTGAGAGTTCTTGCAGGAATGACACGTGAATTTTCAAAATCAACCTCCTGGTAGTCTCCAACACTGCAAGCCCATCCAGGCTCACAACCATTAACCTATGAGGTCAAATTACAATTCTTATTAGGTTTTGAGGTAGTCTCCCCTGAAATAAAATTTTCAAAGTAGAACTTCATTTCTGCTGCCGTACACAGCCGTCCTTGAACATCTGTTACACCAATTAAAATCACAGTCATAAATGTTAGGAGAAACGACATATATTGATATGAAACATGTTACTGCTGAAAAAAGTGAATAGAATCAATTTCGCACTTAGTTCTCTTATACATTGTCCTTAAGCATTATTTACTGAACACAGTTGTTACAACATGACCTCACACTTTCAGAAGGCAACACTCGAAGAAGAGCGCATACTGGTAGCAACTTGGCATTTTTGGAAGTATGGTGGGTATATAAATTTCAAATTTCTCATTTGAACATATAAAAATTGACTGTAATGTGAACAGTAAGATATAAATTTTCTCATTTGAACATATAAATATTGACTGCATTTGAGCATATAAATTTCAATTTTCTCATTTTTGGTATTTTCTCATGTGATTACAAATAGAGTAGTCATGGACTTCGAGAGTAGGTTGACTTTATTTTGATTTTGTGATCCAATATCATGAAAAATGATGTAATTTAGTTTAGCTTCCAATTAAGACATCACTTATATCTACATGATTCAAAATTTAATTCCTTTCCTTCAACTACATTTTCCGAGGAACCAAACAGAGAAATTGTTTACTCTAGTCCAACAATAAATGCTCCTACCTGGACTTTTCTGAATGCAAGAAGCCATGAAGGTTAAATCAGTTGAAAAATTAAATGCTTGGTTCCAATCAGCCTGCCTGATACATACAACACAAACAAAATGGGATTCAAAACCAAACCAAAAAGAGAAACTCATGAAATCTTAAACCTCCCCAAAAATAAGATACTTACGGATCTTTAATGCAGAAATTAGATTGATTATTGATAATTTCACCCATATAGGAAGTAAGATTGGTCAAACGAGTATTGAGGACGGTTGTGAGAACCCCAAGAATAGAAGGATCGTACGGTGGCGCATTAACCGTACCAATCGGAGGAACCGCAGGCACGAACTGTGAAGAACCAAAACCCAGATGGACCCATATGAGGATTGTGAAAAAGGTGCAGACTTTGAGCTCTTTTGAGCTCATTGTAGCTATGGGTGTGGCTTGGAGAGGTAGCTGAGTAATGGGTTGATCAAGAAATGGAGCAAAGAGTGTTGAGAAGATGCTTGGAGGTTTGGATATGGAGATTTGGGTGTGAAGATCAGAGCTTGAGGTTTGTTTGTGGTGGAAAGGTCAAAGGAGAGATTTGAAGAGGGAGGAGATGGACCAGGTCGTTTAGAACTGTCGTCTGGTTTCTCATTTGGCGGCTTAAACATAGTATTTTTGTCATTTTTGAGGGACTACAGTCTACAATGATTATTTTGGAGTTATTTACAAGCGGCCACACCAGAATACCCTGTGCAATGCATGTATCCAATTCTACAGTATAGCTCACGTGTTACTATGACAGTTGAATTTTTTTTTTTTTAATCGGCTGGAGCTATAACATAAGAGGGATACTCTCATTTCAACTCAAAATCTCACCACATCCAACGTAATGTTCAAGACACACATCTCTCAATGTGAGAGATGTGTGTATTAATCATCCCAAGGGGGCTACTAGGATAGTTGAGTTAATATTTGTATTACAGTAGTAATTTTTTTTTTTTTTGCTCATTCAATCCGTTGTAGTCGAATTTTAAGTGTATGGTGCCATTTGTTGGCATGTCATCAAGCTACTTTTATACGAAATCATCAATGTGTGCACCACCTAATTAGCTCT
>JAYMTE010003026.1:0-10324 GCA_036897545.1 Pelargonium fulgidum
CAAGATTTTTAACGAGACAACATTGAAGCGTATACATCATATATTTATGGCATTTATGGGGAGTGTTGTAATAAATGTCTAATGGATAACTAATGGACCACTAAGTGAGAATGATGATAAGAAACACATGGAACCATTTGCTAGAGAATTGAGATAATGATCCGTAAAATTTGGAGAAAAGTTGTGAGTTTCACTCTATAAATAGAGAGCTTCATTTCATTGTATGATAGACCAAAACACAACTATAATAAATCTTTCTTGCTCTCTCTCTCTATATATATTCTTTTGTTCTGCTCTATATTTTGTAACACATTAATATTTTTTTATTAGTTGAGTTACACAATGATATAATAACATTTATCATGTATGTTGTAATTTATAAATCAAAATACAACTAAAAAAAATCACAACATATTAATGAACGTTAAACATGTTATTGAAGAATGTGACCTTACTAGAAAAAATAAAATTAAATCTCAAGTGTGCACGCAAATTTAATATGAATCTTGTTATATCTCATATTAGTCGACTTTGTTAATCTAAAATTTCATTAATATGTTGTATGAACATGGATCCTCATTTTTGTAAAATTGGGTTAATTTTCATGTGGGGTTTAATCGTGTTTGCCCTCATAAAACAGCGGAATGGACTCAAATCCACATTCAACCCAACCCTCGACTCAAAACCGATCCCTCATTTGAGTTAGATATGAGCTAAGCCTTTCTACTCGAATTATCAGCAATAAGATCATATATATTTAAATGTTAAAAATATCTGACTTAAAATAAATTTCCTCAAATTATTGAATATTCCGGACACCTATTATTGCTTCGTGTGCCATACTTGGAGCCCATGAGTAGTCGTGGACGGATAAGATCCGCAAATGTATCTCCCAAATCTCTCCACTCGCTGCTATTTCTCTATATCCATTATCTTCCCCTACAAGAAATTACCCATATCATCTGCTCCCGCATCCGACAACAAGACAAGCACAAGTCACGAGCAACGCAGAAAGTTTCACATTTCATTTCTTCTCCTCCAAGCTACTTCTACTCCTTATATACCATCTTCATCATCATCACTCTCATCTATCTATCCGTTAAGTTTTCAAGATGGGTATGGTTATGGGGAAGATAAGTGTAGAAACTCCCAAATACAAAGTCGTTCAATCCTCTTCCGACTATGAGATCCGCCTATACCCGCCCTGCGTTGCGGCCCAAGTCACCTACGATCCTTCTCAATTCCGAGGCAACAAAGACGGTGGCTTTACCGTCTTGGCCAATTACATTGGCGCCTTAGGCAACCCCCAGAACACCAAGCCTGAGAAGATAGCCATGACAGCTCCGGTCATAACCGCTTCCTCTTCCAAGGAAACGATAGCCATGACGGCTCCTGTGGTCACCAAGAGTGATGACAAGAAGATGGTGACCATGCAGTTCCTGTTGCCGGCTATCTACACCAAGGCGGAGGAGGCTCCGAAGCCGGTGGATGAGAGGGTGGTTATAAAGGAGGAGGGGGAGAGGATGTATGGGGTGGTGAAGTTCTCGGGAGTGGCGTCCGACGGGGTGGTGGAGGAGAAGGTCGAGTCTCTGAAGAAGAGCTTGGAAAGAGATGGATACAAAGTCACCGGAGACTTCTTGCTGGCAAGGTACAACCCACCTTGGACCTTGCCTCCCTTCAGGACTAATGAGGTTATGATCCCAGTTGAACGCACCGAGTGAAGACAGTTCTGTAGTAATAACTAATAAGGTGTTTGTACCAAAAGGGTTCAAATTGCAGCTACTCTTTGCTACTATGTTTTGTAGCATGCTCTGTATCTTCAGTACAATTTAAAATAACAACATGCATGATTTCATGTATTGTTCTAAAGCCACAGTTTCAACTATGAGTAGGCGACATGCAATCTAATTGTTAAGTAACATATAAAAGAGAATCTATAAAATGATCAGCAGAAAGAGGGTGTATCCTGACCAAATTATTATGCTCTAACATGCCACAAAATGATTCAAGTGCACATCATTAGTTGATTCATAAATAACATGTCACAATCTTGTATTCAGTCTCAAGAGCAAAATGAGGGATGTATTCAATAGTTACCTATGACATTCTTCCACAGCCTCAAGCCGAAAGATCCAACAAACCTGTGGCAGATTGAAGTCTAGTAGTATTTCATAGTACACAACTACACATAAAAATATATCAGAGAAATCTATTATCCGCTCCAACATCACCCAGTGAACATTTTCACTACAATAGTCAAGATATTAAGGAGTATGAGGGGTAGCCGCAGGAACTGGCACGCATGGATAAGCCCTATAATCTGCCCCTTCAGTGTATTTCTCCTCCCAGGCTGAAGTTCTGCCAATGTCCATCCTCTTGGAGCGAGGAACCTGTCCTCATTCATTATAGCCATTGCATTTGCAAAAAGGAGCAAGCCTTCCAGCAAAGTCCAAAAACCCATATTCTGCAGTGTTGAAGTTTCAACATCTTAGTAACAGGGTAATACTATGAGAAGTAGGTGGAAAATTTTGTTGTGACATAACTTGAACTCTTGAAGTAAGATGCCAGAATGGAAGATGTTGTGCACATGACCAAGTTCAAATTAACAGACCCAGATCACTTCAGAACCGTATGAATTGCATCAGTACAAACAGCCTTACTAAGAAGCTGTAAGCATATATCCAGACAATTTCTATGCATATCTTTAGAGATGAGCACTGAACAAGGCGTAATCGGTTAGTTACCAAAGATGACCAGACAAACACTTACCAATAGAACCAAGAAGGACTCGTCAAAATACGCTAGTGCAAAATAAGCCGAGTTAAACGAGGGTGCCACTTCCATTATTTTTATGTTTATATTGGAAACCAATCTCAATAAGATAAGGGAACTTGGTGAAATCTCTGTGTGCATTCATCAACTAAAATACAATTTTAAAAAGGCTCTACTGATTCTCATCTCAAAGCACAAGTTGCACATCGATTAACAATAGTGTTAGGGAAATGTATTATGATGTTAAACCAAATTGTACATAGTTACTAAATTAAAGAAAGCATTAGCAAGATAATAATGCCGATAGATCATAATGTATATTATGCTGCCTTGTTTTGACTTTCAAGCTACAGATTAGAACAAGAATTGCACAACAATCCAAGTCCTATTTTAAATGCATCATTTCTAAAGCTTACTCCATATTAAGTCCATGGCTTCTTTCAAAAATCAAGTTGAATAATTGGATCCATTTTTTTCATAGATCGTGAAAATTGGCATTCTATCATTAGGGATGCAATACGATCAACTTCCAAGTAATCAAATTGGGGTTTATCGATGCAAATCGATATTCATATCCTAAAACACACAATCAGAGTTCTAAGCAAAAACGTAACCGATCAAATTATAGAGCTCTCAGGGAAATCTTTCCATCGAGGCAATCAATCTGAAAAGAAAGAAAAAAAACGCACTTGAAATCCAAGAAAACGAACTCTAACCAGTTACTTGTTCCAGAAAACAACTCGTTCCTCGCCGATGGATTCAGCAAAACCCTAAGCCCCAATTCCAGCCAGAACTCGACCAAGCAATTTCAGTCAAAGAGAGGAACTGGCAAAGACACAGCAGCAGCAAAATCGGAAAATGCCGGAGAAGAAACAAAGTAAGAAATTGAAGCGAAAAGCAGAGGATTTGGTCTAGACCTCACGCTAGCGCCTCGCTATGATTGCGCCACGTCATCTCCTCTCAAAACACTTTTCATCCGACGGTCCAGAAATTTTGGGCGAGAACGACCCGATTCGTTTCTTTGACGAATCTGGACCCGATTTATTTGGTGGATTCATAAACCCGAGACTGGAGCAGAGTCGACATCACATGGATAACGTTAAACCCTAAAGCTTCCCAATTCAGCCATGGCCTTCTCGTTCCAGGTGCTTCCACGTTCTCTCCACTTCTCAACCTCGATTCTAAACCCATTACAAGCTTCTCCTCCAAAACCCCAATTACATTTTCACCCCAAAATTTTGTCTTTTCACCTTGTGAGCCCAGCTCGAGCAGCGATTAACGGCGAAAGTTCCGACGAACCGCCGAAACCAGCTCGCCGGACGAAGAAAAATGTAACCACATCGTCATCTTCTTCTGCGACAACTGAGCCCAAGCCGAAGAAGACGAGGCGGAGTACGAAGAAAAGTAAAGCAGAGGATAAGGTAACTAAGGACCAGGAAATTGCGGCTGAAACGGGATTGCAGGAACCGGAAATTGAAATTTACGACGATGGTATCGATGTCACGTACCAGGATCCTCCTTTGGTATGCTTTTTCGGGTCGGTGCAGAAAGAATTCGTGCCGACAGTTCGGGTGTCGGAATTCCAGCAGCACCCAGACATGTACTCGCAGTGGAAGATGCTGCATTGGGACCCGCCGGAGTTCGGGCGAGCTCCCGGCGGGCCGGCGTCTAACGTTGCTATATCGCACGTCAGGCTGGGCGGGCGGTCGGCCTTTATGGGGAAGGTGGGGAAGGACAAATTTGGTGCTGAATTGCTGAAGTTGATGAAGAAGGAGAAGGTGCAGACACAATCTATGAAGATTGATCCGGTTGGAAGGACTGGTTGTACAGAAATGAAAGTCAAGTTTGAGGATGGGAAGATTACAATGGAGGTTGTGAAAGAGCCAGCGGAGGCTGGGCTACTCATCTCGGAAGTGAACAGTTCGGTGCTCAAAGAGGTAAAGTGCTAGGAACATGTATTGCTTTAGTAGAGACTTCAATTTAGTAATTAAGTTGCTCTTCGGTTTGAGAACATAAGTACTAATTTATCTCAAAGTTGCCAATTGTTTACTATAAATAGATGATGATTAGGTTCTAGTGATATTATGAAATTGGTACTTTCGAATAGAAATCAACTAAGTTTATGGAACAAGCTAACTACTGACTTTAATATTTGATATATATGATAGGTCAAGTCTACCGATTATAGACATTTAGTCTGTTTTTGTTGGGCAGATTTTGAATTTTTAGGTTCGTTATCTTATCTTTAAATCAATTTCTGAGACTAATGGTGACTTTTATGCAAATGCGTCAATGAAAATATAATTTTAGAGAAGGCTACATAGTGATGGGATTATTGGTGCATTTTGTTTAATCCCCTCTCTGCGTTATAGTCTCAAAGGAATGAGCCTTTGTAGATAAATAAACTGAGTTAGTCTTGCTACCTAGCCCATAGTGCTGTTAACTTTCTTTTAGAGAAAATTTCTAATTTGTTCGAAGTAGTTGTTATGTGAGAAAACTACAAAATCTATGTATACATTTAATGAAAATTATACATTTAATGTATTGCAGGCTAGGATGTTCCATTTTTGTTCAGAAAGCCTATTATCCCCTGTGATGCGACAAACTCTTTTTAAATCAATTGAGTTCTTTAAAAAGTCTGGGGGGCTTGTATTTTTTGACTTGAATATGCCGCTGCCTTTATGGAAATCACGTGATGAGACACGAGAACTGATAAAGAGGGCTTGGAATGAGGCAAACATTATTGAGGTTTCAAGGGATGAACTAGAGTTTCTCCTAGATGAAGAATATTATGTGTTCAAGAAAAACTACAGGCATCAGTACTATGCTGAAAGTTTTGAAGTTTCCAAGAATCGGCGACACACTTACCATTACACCCGTGAAGATATTTCTCCGTTGTGGCATGATGGACTTAAATTTTTGTTTGTAGTCGATGGAACTCTCCGGATTCATTACTACAGCCCATCTTTTGATGGTGTGATTGTTGGAACGGAAGATGTGATGTTAACCCCCATGACATGTGACAGGACTGGTTCTGGTGATGCCATTGTGGCTGCTATCATGAGAAAACTGCTCTCTCAGCCTGATATGTTTGATAATCAAGATTGTTTGGAAAGACAGCTCCGCTTTGCTGTTGCAGCAGGAATTATAGCACAGTGGACGATAGGTGCGGTCAGAGGATTTCCTACCGAAAGCGCATCACAAAATCTCAAAGAACAGGTTTACGTGCCAACAATGTGGTAGATCATCACAAAGCTATGTGATTGTTCAATCGGCACATTAGGCATGTTCCTTCACCTTTACCTTCACCATTCATTTTGTCTCGGATGAAGATTACTGATTGTTGTTACGAAAAGGTTGGATAAAGTGCACAGATTCATTTTACCCCAAGATTCCATTAGATCCATAACTAGGTTTTTGATGATGTATGCTAGTTTATGTTGTTAGATTGGTAACATGTTGAAACTATGAGAAACTGTTTATTCTTGTAATCAACCCACACTATCTCTCTCTGTATAAGGCTCAATGAGGGTCATAACTGTTCTTCAAGTTTCTCTTATAAAAGTAATTTTTCAAACAATATACAGATGACATAGTAAATGCAGACCTACTTGAATACTATTTGGTTCTGGAAAATATGTTGGTAATGGAAGATGAGCTGAAATGCAAATACTGCCTATAATGGTAGCTTTTCTTTGGTTCCAAGTATATGAGTTAAGAAAATGAGCTATAACTGTAAGAGAATATATTGACAAAGAAAAAATCCTACTATGAACTAATCAGATGTATTATGTATCGAAATCTGCAATGTACTGATTTCCCAACAAAATCTAAGGAAAAGAATAATGAAAGAATGGATGGAACTCTTCGCCGCAGAGCCAAAGCAACTGAATACATTCTCCGATCTTCACCAAACAGCCGGTGTAGTCCTCTTCGGTTAAGTACATCAAAAATGGAAACTTCCATGTATTTTCTTTGACTGGGGAATATGGCAGCTAGAGCATCTCCCAACTGGGCAATATGGCAGCTCACTTGAGGCCGTTAAAACGCCATACCTTCAAAGCTTTGGCAAATCGTATATTTCACAATATAAACAAATTATCCCTAAAACCAAAAACTATGTCTGCACTTTGAGTCTCCTATTCGAACTATGCTCAGATTTCAATGCACTGATTATATCCCGAGGCTTGTTGCAGACGCAATCAGGAAAAGGATTTGCGAAAAAGTTCTCCTCAAGTCTTGGTGACTCTCCTACCATCCTAGGATATGGTGCTCCAAGCCTGTCAGAGTGCAAACTCTTCACCTCCGAGGAAAAATTACCCCAAGAAATGGCACCCAAATCCAACTCATCAACCAGCCTAACAAAATTCAACCTGAAACAGGAAGGGAAAAAAAAATACATTACTCAACTTTCTGTACCAAAACTGAAAAAGAGAGAAGAATAATTGAAAATGCAGAAATTTACCTGTCGGGATTGATGGTCTTCCTAAATCCTTCAAACTTCCTATGTCCCTGAACCGCCTTAGCCATATTTCCATCATATGTGTATACAAAGACATCACTTTCAAGAGCTACAATATAATCCAAGGCAGCAAGTCGATTCTGAAAGGGTGCAAAGCGTGCCAACTCTTCTTCTGTTGCTAGGGTCGAATGTGTATACACATTTGGATATTCTGAGCGGAAAGCAGCCATGCTTTTGCTGCCATAAATCTCACCCGCAACTATATAGATAGTTGTAGTTGAAGGGTAGCCCATAGCCTTAAGAAACAAAGCTGCCTCTCTCGGGGACATTGGACATCCTCCTTGGGAACGCTTTTCTTCACTATCTATTTCTTTCTCCTTCCAATGTTTTGTATTGTACCTCATCTCTCTAAGCTCTTCAGCTTCCGTCATGGTAAGATTGTGGCTGCAACCCGTGAATGCAAGCATGTCCTTCTCATATCTGCAAGTCAAGATTCATTTTCTTAGTTCCGTTACTCTGAAACTCGAAAAACACAAATATGCCATACAAGTAGCTTGGTACCTTAAATGCAGAGCGATATATGGTTCACTATTATTCCTCAGTCTATCAACTAGAACCTTCCCAAAGTCCTCAATCTCCTTTGTGTATTTGAGAGCTTCATAATTGGCACGACACCTGAGCTTCTGGACAGATGGTGCAAGCCCGTTATTAGCAAGTCGGGAATCAGTGTGAGTAAACTGTATCACCTTGTGCCGTTTTAGCAAAGGAACCAACTCCCTTCTGTAGTAACTAGCCTGCATAGAGTGAATCATATGAGAAACATATCCATAACAATAGGAGTATAAATACAAAATACATATTCACTTATTAACACACCTTGGACCAAGAAATAGGAGCCTTTTGAAGGGGCTTGACTGCAGCATACTGAGCTGGCAGAGACTTCAAAATCTGGATATCAGGGTCAAGAACCTTCATAAACTGCCTCCAGTCAAAAATATCTTTGAAATCACTGCAAAAGCAATAAAAATTGATTATCAAGTCGGCAAATTGTATGATGAGAACTATATTAGCTACCGGCAACCATGATTAAGCAAATTTAAAAAAAACCTTGGATCTGTCCAGAAAGAGTCATGATCAAGAGAAGGAAGAATCAATGTGGCATTCATAATCTTGGCAATAGCAACCATGTCACATATCTGAATCATTTCAATTAACAAACTGAATTAGCTTTGAATTACTCCATCAAAATTCAAAACCTTATAAACTAGTTAAAAACAGAACCTACCCCAGTTCTCATCTGATTCAACCCCCCATTTGCATGAACAAGAATATAACCATTTGTTTTCGAACCATTCCCTGAAATTTTCAAAAGAATCAAAACATAAGCTGCTAATTGCTTGCCAAAGATTATAGTGGTAGAGTTTAACACATACTTATCCGATTCTTGGGGCGATTAATGCATTTGTAGTAGCTATCACTATTCGGTTTCTTCCAAATTTCTGGAGTCTGTAAAGACAAGTAAAAAACAAGAATATGGTGAGAGTTGAAAGAATCCAACAACACGACACAGTCCAGCTAACAGGAACTAAACCATGAATTCCATGTGAATGCAAAACGAGAAGCATAAACAAAGCCTAAAGGCCAACTACTAATCATTACAATTTAGAAAAATGCAAAAAACACAACAAAGCCGCAAAAAAATGAAAATGTTTTAAATGTCAGACACCCATCCCATGATCCCAGTAATGGACCAGTTGCTACCCACTACTCGTGACTCAGAAAAAAAGAAAAACACTAAAATAACATCCTATCATCATCAAATTTAACCGTTGAAATTCCTAGTTTAAATATAAAAATCAGAATGTAGGAAATTTAATGGAACAAAACGGAAAACCATTAAATAATTAAAATTATGTATGCCAACGAAAGCAAAAACGCAGAAACTGGAATGTCTAAAAAAAAAAAAATTGTTCTTTCATAAAAACCCATGACGGGATTCGGGCCCACCACCATGGATTCAACCGTTTTCCCAGTTTACCTTCTCGTTTTCTCGGGAAACAAACAGAAACAAAGGAAGAAGATCGAGGATTCAAATACTTACAGAAATATTTTCGAGGACCCGTTTGGGCATGGAGTTGGAAGCAGGATCGGAGTTCTCGGAGACGACCTTCTGGACACTGCTCCAATCCTTCTTAAACGTCTGCAAAATCAACAGCCCGTTATTGGTGCTGCTGTTTGTGTGGACCTCCACATGGGAGCTGAGCAGCAACCCTTTGACGAAGACCGAGAAAACCGCTAAAAACATGAGTGCGGCGAGGATCCGACGGCCCGCGTGTCTTCCAGATCTCAGCGACTGCCACATCATCGCCGCCGTAGCGGTGGTGGTCCGGTGGTGGTGGGAGCCGGGGAGGAGACAGTTGATCTCCCCCCCTTCCTCGTCGTCGGAGACGCCAGAGTAGACGGAGTCGCGCTCGGAGTCGACGAAGTCCGGCACGCGTCGTCGGGCCGCGGGGGGCCCGCCGAGTCTTGGGCTACCGCCGGAGCTGCTCGGGCCACCAGACGCCATGGCCAGAAATAAAAAATTAATTAACAGAAAACAGGATTTTAGCGGAAACTGAAATATGGGTATTGGCGAGAAAGTGGAAGAGATAATGGGATTGAGTTTAGAGAGTGAGAGAGGTTTGGTTTTTGTACGACTTTTGATTAGAGAGTCCGAAAAGGAGGCAAAGGTGTGAATGTTGAATCCTCTTCTCTCTCTCTCTCTCTCTCTCTGTGATTTTTGCTCTGTTTTATTTATAGCAGTCTCTGTTTCTCTCCTTCTTCTCGAGACCAAAAGGGTAGATTTGGCATGTGACTTTACATCTGGGAAGTGGGATCTCACCCTTTTATTTCTTAATTACTTCTATTTTGTTATACATTCACCTGGACCAAACTGCCCTTTTCAATTTCTTGAGTTTCTTTTTTTTTTCTTTTTCTTTCTACTGATTGGTTCAGGAGTTTTAAATTTTGACGTGGTTTTATCCGAGTCAAATTTAAATTATTCACGGAATTATATGCCTAACTAATGAATAATTGTAATTGATTATTAAT